>CAUYSK010032216.1:0-46414 GCA_963575035.1 Avahi laniger
CTATAAAATACCAATTTATCTTAAATATAGATGTTACTGACTATTGTACAAGAACACATCCTCTTAAAGTATGTTTGTTCTATGTTTTTATAAAGTTTCTGACATCTTAAAAGTAAAAAACAGGCCGGGCGTGGTGGCTCACGCCTGTAACCCTAGCTCTCTGGGAGGCCGAGGCAGGCGGATTGTTTGAGCTCAGGAGTTCGAAACCAGTCTGAGCAAGAGCGAGACCCCGTCTCTACTAAAATTAGAAAGAAATTAATTGGACAACTAAAAATATATAGAAAAAATTAGCCGAGCATCGTGGTGCATGCCTGTAGTCCCAGCTACTCGGGAGGCTGAGGCAGGAGGATCGCTTGAGCCCAGGAGTTTGAGGTTGCTGTGAGCCAGGCTGATGCCACGGCACTCACTCTAGCTCGGGCAAAAGAGCGAGACTCTGTCTCAAAAAAAAAAAACAAAAACAAAAAAGGAAAAAACAAGTAATTTTATTACCTTTTCAAAGAAAAAAAATCCCAAAAACATTTTTATAAATTTCTACTTTAAAAAATGTTCCTGCCCAAATTTTCTTCCAACCACTGGTGGCTACAATAGTTTAACATTCCTTACAGAAAAGGAATTAGTGACTGAAAATAATTACAGCTGTGTTATGCATATTATAACTAATTATGCCTGCTCCTCAGTTAATTCTTGGTTAATCAGTGTACAGATGGGGGAAAAATCCCTGTCCATAATAGTAAGGCAGGCAAAACTTTATATGTGTTAAGGGTTATTCTTTGCCTGTACATTTTCACTATTATGTTTTATGAAACTGAGGTAACCATTTTCATCTCCTGTTTAAAGTCAAAAATCTAGTGATTATCAAACATGGCTTTCAGATTATCCAGGGAGACTCCAATTATTAGTGTAATATTCTCACAACTAAATTAATTTAATTGAATTTAGATTTAAAAATAAATATATAATTTCCCAAGAAGTGGCAGTTATAAAATCAAATAGTTAAATAATTCAAGTATCCTAAAACCAAAATGATTAATAATCATATTATACTAAATATCGGATTTAGAAAAGGTAAAGGTTTTTTCTTTTTGGTAAAACTATTGCACTTAAAATTTTTATTTATGGACTAGCATAACAAATGGAAGTTTTAAAAGATTTTATATAAGATTAAATACAGCATGAGCACATGACTATACAGACCCCTAAACTGCTAAGATGACTAAATAAAAAACTAAAATAAGAACATGACAGGATTCTAATACTTTTTAAAAATGTAATTAAATTGAAGTGTAATTTCAGTGCATGAAGCTCATTTTTATAAAACTCACCTTGTCTAGATTTATGATCATATAGTTTGGATAATCTTCTACTAAAGAAACAATCACATGGGATGCACTATAAGAAAAAAGTATATCTTAGTAGAAAACTTCAACCTCCCTAAATTCTTTAATGTCTTCCTAAGCTGTTTCAGTATTAGGAAGATATACAAAGGTAACTTTAAATTTTCCCAAAATAACAGAAACAACAGAGCTACACTGAATACACACACACACACACACACACACACTTTTCACCAAACTTCTCAATAGTATCTATAAATAACATTTCACACTCTCTTTAAGACTACATAGAAGAGAGGACTTACTGGTTCTGGGTATAAGGAAAACAATTAGTTTAAAAGGACATTGTTCACGCATGCTTTGAGTGTGAGAGTACAGCAGGATGATAAATATATTGGGTGCTAGTCAGTGCAACTGTACTAAAACTACAATGTGCCTTTTCAGAAATTACAGATAGAATTATGTAAAAATTAAATGAGCATAGTCAGTTATTTATGTTTATATTAACTTCCGCAACTGCTATCTCTTGGTACAAGAATTTTGTGGCGTAAACCAGAATCCTCAGGAGAGTCCTAGATTGAAGCCAGGTTTCCCAGGCTAATAACAGCTGAAATCATCCTTGGGTATCCATGGTGGCTCCTGGGCTTCAAAGGGCCCTGAAGGGGAACCAGAGGCATACCTCAGTAAGATGATCTAGCGGATTTTATCACATATACTTAAAATGTTGGGCTCCCAGGAGTCAGAGGCGTAAGGGCAGCCTTAGACCAAATTATGAACTCACCATTTATATGTGACAATCCTTCACAGCATTTTCTAGGCTGCACCCTTCCTAAACCAGCACTCTCAAGTACTACCCTTTCATGCCCATGCTCCACTCCTCATTAAATAAACCTTGTCACCAGATACTCTCTGTCAAGTGACTGTCAGACTAGAAAGGGTGATTTAATGTGCTAATGGGCACTAAACAAGAATCCCCACGTCCCTCATCTTCCACTAGACACTGAGTTCCTTGAGGATGGGAGAGTTTCCTGTTTACTACTCTTGCATTCTTCCATGCAACAATTACTAAAGTAAAGATCTTCATAAACTGGACCACACCTTCTTCCAGGTGCTGAGTGAACAACTGTCTCTGTCTTCACGGAGTTTACATTCTAGAGTGGGGATGTAGACAATTAACAAGTAAGCACAAATAAACAATATAATTTCAGGTAGGGATAAGTGTGTTAGTTGGGAGAGGTACTGTTTTAGATAGGGTGGCCAGCTAAGGCCTCTCTGAGCGGGTGGTAACTGAGTAAAAACCTGAATTGAGTGGTGCAATCAGCCTAAGCAAAAGGGAAGCAAGTACAAAGGCCTCAAGACAAGAAGAGGAACTAGGGTGGTGTTCCAAGAATTTTAAGAGGATAAATAACGACAGGCACAGAAAAGAGATCAGGTTGCCAAAGTAGGGCACTTGAGTCTTTTAGATATAGTAAAGAGTTTGGATTTTACCTTAAGTCTGACAGGAAGCACTGGAATAAAATTCTACACATTAACATGACCTGATTTACTTAATAAACTGATTTCTGTGTGAGGAACAGACTTTAGGGAACAAGAGTAGAAGCAGTGCGACCAACCTCGAGGCTACACCAGTAGCCTAGGCAAAACAGGACGGTAACATGGGCTAGGGTGAGAAGTGGTCGCCTCAAGGATATATTTTGGAAGTAGAAAAAGAGGAGTTGTTGATCTAACGTGGGTGTGGGAGAGGAAAAGGTGTCCAACAGTGGATTTTTAAAGTTTGCTGAACAAATGAATGCCCAATTATAATGCCAAAATCATTCTGGGGGTACCTATATTAACTAGGCCTTTGCATCGTGGGGCCGGGGGTCTTGGCTGGGAGCCGGAAGCACTCGGTGAGAAGCTTATTGTAATGCGTGTGCACTCAAGGAGTGACTGGTGGCAAGCATCTCAGGCCATAGGAGGGCAGACAATACCACAGCACTCTTGCTTTGGGAGGCAGCTGTTTTAAAGAAGTCGCAGTTTCCAAGGAACCACGTCTTCGCAGGCCAGGAAGAGAGAAGGCTGGATAGTCCCAGTTGTACATTAGGATCTCTTCCCATATCATACCCTCCAAGCTAGACCCAGATTGTCAAGGGCAAGCAGAGCTGCGGGAATAAGTTGGGGTTTCTAGGGAGCCACTGCTCGGCTAGCGGCGCCATTACGTACATGAAACCAGCACCCCCGGTCACCAGAACCCGCTTCGCAAAGCCCGCCGACATCTCCCAGCTCGGAACTGCCTAGCACCGGAAAGTGCCAAGTCTGCAGACCGTAGGGAAGTCCCACCGCGACCTTTTGCGACGCGCCTCGCTCGCCCGACACGTCAAGAGCGCAGTCAGCGGCAGCTTCCGGAGAGTGGCGCTGCGGCGAGTTTGTTCCCGCCCACTGGCGGGCTGGGCGGGGCCGAGCAGCACCACCGCGCAGGCGCAGCTCCGCTCTGCCAGAATCTGGTCTGGTAGGGGCAGTTGGAGTCGCCTAGCAGTTTGGTCTGGATCGTTTTCCCAGCAAGTGTTAGCATGGATTAGACTTTATTTAGATACACAGAAGGTCAGAGTTATTCATGAATGAGTATCTCTTTCATTCGCGTACTACAGCCATCTCCAGAAGTTACGCACCTGTTGAGCTGAGAACTCCAGTGAGTTCTCTTACAGTGTAAAAATGGAAGGTTGAAATTGCAAAATGATCTTTCGCTGTTAATATTATTACAGACCAGCGCGAGCTGCTTGCAGTCTTGCTAAAGATTCCCTCGATACTACTACCCTTAGATCTTATCCCGCTATTCTCCCCTTTGCTCACTCTGCCCGGGCCTCCCCGGCCTCTTTGCCCTTCCTTGAATTCGCCAGGTAGGCAACTTTTTGGGGCCCGCACGCCCTTTCCCCAGATGTGTGTCCAGTTTTTACCTTTACTTCAGTTCTCAGTTTGCATATCATTCTATTAGAGAGTCCTTTCTTGACCATTCCAATTAAAATAGCAAACTTTACCCAGCCCTGTCCAACCATCTTACCCTTTGTTTTTCTTCATAGTGCTTATCAACATTCACGTTGATATAATTGCTTATTGTCACTGCTCCATGAGGGCGGGGGTTTTGTTTTCTGCTATAATCCCAAGTCCCTAGGACCAGGCCTGGCACAGAATAAACAATCAGTAAATATTGTCAAATAGATGAATAAATATCTTTCTTTTTTCACATAATGTTTTGGCAAAGCTTAAAAAGAATGGAAATGCCCAGTACAGATATGTATGTGGAAGTGTCATGTTACAACCTTTTTAAAGGGTAAAGTGATATCTATGAAAATTTCAAATGTGCATACTCTATGACCCCAAAATTTCATGATGTATAATATAGATAATTGTTCATTGGTATATTGCTTATAATGATCAAACTAGACACAATCTAAATGTGTATAATACAGTCTCACTTTTTAAATGCAATGGAGTGTTATACAGCCTTTAAAAAGAGTGTGCCAGCATGGAATAAGGACCAAAATACTGTATCTCGTAGTTGATGCTTATGGTTCTTTTCTGACCAGACTGCCCCATCCTTTATGATATCCCCAAGTTGACCCACCCCACGCGGGCCACAGGATGGAATCTGACTCATCCTAGGCCCATTGAAACCTCTTCTTGGGATTTAGAAGTGGACTAAAGGTTTTATTATAGTCTGGTTGCTCTTTTTGAACTGAGCCCCTACAAAATTGGGATTTGGTGGTGACCATGTTCTTGCAAATGAACTGAGGAGCCAAAAAGCCTACCTTCAATGAGAGAAAACAAAGTTGATCAAAAAGAGAAGATGAGAGATAGAAGGAGAGACCTAACAGCATTCAAGGCCTGTGTTGTGGTTTTTCTTCAGGACCAATTTTATTCCTGTCCTTGGTTTACAAATACCACACATATTTGTAAAAGCTTGTCTGAGAGGATCCAACCTAAACTATTAACAGGGATTACCTTTGGGTATCAAATATGGCAGGGAAAGGAGGTAATGGGGACATTAATTTTTACTTCACACATTTTTGCTTTCTTTCTTTCTTTTTTTTTTTTTTTTGAGACAGTGTCTTACTCTGTTGCCTGGGCTTGAGTGCAGGCCTCCTGAAGTGCTGGGATTACAGGTGTGAGCGACCACGCCTGGTCTTTGTACACTTTTGACTGAATTTTTTTCTGAGTCGCATGGATTACGTTTATAATATTAAAAAAGTGCAATTTTTAATAAATCCCTAAATATTAATACTTCCAATGTATTCCAAGTCAGCCAGAGACACTGAAAATGCTGGGTATATGATAAGTGTTCCCAAGATTTTTTTTTCTAAATGGTGAGGTCTGTCGTGAGAACTTGCTTATATGTTATAAAAGCGTGTTGTTGAATGAAAATTATTTATATACATTTATTCATGAAATAATTTTGAGCTCCCGCTTTCATCAAGACAGATATAATGTCTGACCAGCTGTAGGAGATTCAGATAAACCAACAGACATTTATGATACAGTGGGCTAAGTGCCCTGGTAGGGAAGTAAGGGATTCCTGTTCCGGGGGCATCTAATACACACTCGGGGGGGTTGAGAATGCTTTCTTAAAAGGCCTTGGGAAAGAGGAGCAAAGTAAGAAAAGGGAAGTGAGGTGGAGGTTGAGGGTAGAATAAGCAGTATTCCAGCCAGAGTGAACCGGCATACAGGCCTAGAGGTGAGAACTGGAAGTGTTCAGCCAGCTGACCGTGGTAAGGATGGAAATGAGAAGTTAAGAAATGGAAATTTGAGAGACTTGAGAGCCTTATTCTACAGAGTTTGGGTTGTGTGCTAAAAGCCTTCCAGAGCCTTCGAAGGAAAGTGATGTAGTCAAATTGCTTGTCCTAAAGCTTTCTGTGGCTCTAGGGTAGAGGTGGACTGTGGCCAATTAGAATTAGGACTGGAGGCAGGTCTTGCCGTGGGCCAAGAAAATGGTGGCTTGCATGGAATTGTGCCTGCGGCTTTCCCCCAGGCTTTCCCCCAGCACCAGAAGAGGGGCCAACCCACATATGTAATTGAATCATTGAATCGACTGACTGTGAGGACATAGGGAGGAGAGGTCTCGAGAATGCCCAGCTGTCTGGCCTGTTGGGTGGTATAATTCAAGAAGACAGGGAACCTAGGAGGGAAAAATCCTAGGGTTGGAGGTGCCAAGAGAAGTCATGGGTTAAACTTTGGACATGCAGAGTTAAAGGACTTTGAGACATTGAAGTGGGCATGTCCGGTAGGTTATACAAACACTGAGTTAGAAAAACTGAGTAAGCCCATGGTTCTTGGCTTTGAGGGAGTTTTCCTCTCTTAACCAGAAATGGTCCCATCGCATGTTTCTTAGTTTTTAACGAACCCAAAGTCCCTCAAAGGCCCCACGGCCCAGTGCCTGCGTGTTCGCGCATGCGTATTGGCATGGCGCACAGAGACGACAAGGAGCGCGATAATTTTTCCGTAAACTGAAGCAACATCCCCCTGATTCCTCATTAAAAGAATAAAAAAGGGCGGGAACTAGCCGAAAGGCAGGGGAATGATGGGGCGCTCTGATCTACCGTCCCGCCCACTTCGGCTTCTCATTGGTGAATATCCCTGGCTCGTGGCGGAGGAGCCCGCTTGATTGGTTTTCAGTCTCCTAGAGGTGGGTCCGCTGTGCCGACCCCGCCCCCCAGCTGCCGACGTGGGGCCGGCAGTGCAGGCAGATAGGAACTCGGGTGTCCGCCCGGAGGGTGAGGCGGGGATGGGGGGGCTGCGGCTCCTAGCGGTGGCCCTCACGTGCTGCTGGTGGCCGCAGGGCGGCCAGGCTAAGACCCTGAGGGGCAGCTTCAGCAGCGCCGCGGCCCGAGACGCTCAGGGCCAGAGCATCGGCCACTTCGAGTTCCACGGTAGGTCTGGGGGCGGGGAGAGGGATGGAGGCGCGTGGGCCCATCCTGCCGGCCGGCCCCGGGCCGCTCCTCCCCGCCTTCCGGGGAAGGCCTGGAGCCGGCGGCGCCCGGCCCCGCCCGCCACGTTGGGCAAGGCCAGCGATTTTACCGGCCTCACTTGGACTTCCAGCGTTGCCGCAGCCTTCTCCGCCCAGCGTCTGCCCGGAATCGTGGGGTGCGTTTATTGCCACCTCACTGTTGCTGCTTCCCAGACCCTTGGCAGCAGCCTCTCGCGATTAGTGATTGTATTCTGCGCCTGAAAGCCCATTTCCACAGCCCCCACCCTCCCCATGCAAATATACAAATAACTGGTCTTCTGCATCTTTCAAGATCCTTCCCCCAAAGCACGTTTGCTCCCTCCTGTCTCGGCCAGATTACGTACACCGAGGTACTGTAGTTTCGTGTGAATTTAAGCTCAGGAACTTAGATTTCCTGTTTATTTTTGTTTTTAAGATCAATTTGATAAAAACGTACTTGTAGCAGAGGGATTTTGGAAACCAAGTAAAACACCCGATAATATAGTTGTCATTACTGACAGTTCGGTTACTTGGCCACTAGTACGGTAATTTACTAGACCATGAGGCCTAGAATGAAGTTGATAGAAATGCGTGCAAGTAGCGACCTGGAAGCTTCTGAAAGCAGAGCTACATTTGGTCTTTTGTTCTCCCTCAAAGATCAATAATTATTTCTTAAGTGAATGAATTTGCAGTCTATTCTAATTTGGTCTCATTTATTTATACTGTCAAAATTTAAATGTTTTTCTTGGTGCATCCTCTTGGTACTCGTAATTTGATTAGTGCTCGATTTCAAATAATGATTTGTCTTGATGGATTTAGGATCTTTGCTTTATACAGTCTTTAATATTGGAAGATGTGACTGTGAAGACCAGAATATTGGCCTAGAAAGGATTCCTAAGAGAAGATGATATAAACTAGAAACTATTTTGGGATGGAAAAGGAGTTTAAAGTTTTGAGAAATTACAGAATTGATGATATAAAGGAAGGGGAAGCTGATTTTTTTTTTTTAATTTGAAGTTCTTAAGATACCTGAGAAAGAGTATAACCCAGTTTTTCAAAATCTAATGTGGAACATCCCTTGTGTGAATGAAGAAGAAACACTTTTATTATTATTTTTTGGTCAAAATTTTCAGTTTCTTAACTGGCTATAACCGTACTTTGAGTATAGACAGTGATAGTAATGTCACTACAATAAATGGCACAATCTGGACAGTGCTGGAAGATCTGGGATGTGTGGAAGCTGTTATGTACTCATGACCAGCAAGGAGACTTAAACAACCCTGATAGTTCATGATTACCTGGTAAACATCGAGGAGAAACATGTACTAAGGCCAGATTTCTCAAGACAAATTGGGGATAGGGTACTTTAAGTATATTCATTTTCTCTCTTTCTGTCACATATATATAAACACACACACACACACATACTGATACATACATATGTTTACATATATATTTACTTATCAATTTTTAGTGAATTCCACTTCTGTAAAGTAATAATACCAAAACTACACTGAAATAATGACCCCTAGCTCAGAATGCAATTTAAGGGATTAATAAGGTTTTAGAGTCACTCTTAAGACTTGATAATTTATAATATAATCAATTTATGTAAGAGACTAAGACATTCTTTGATGTGTATTATACCTTTAAATTTATCAAAGTGAAAATTATAGTAATAAAGTAAAAAACAAAATCCAGGAGAACAGAAGATCTTAAAATGAGAAATGAAAAACAGTCTCCTGCTTCACCTCTCCCCACTCAGAATCCCTTTCCCTGGAGGCAACTGCTTTGCCATTTCTCTTCTGGGCCTTAAATGCAGTTGGTGTGTGTGCCAGGCTTGTTCTATGTGAATCTTACAACATATTTTGTTCTGAAAGTTCTTTTGTAAAAGTCACAGATGTCAAATTTTGTTTCAGGTGTAAAATGTCTACCCCAGAACACATTATTTAAACTTTCTTGCTATTGCTATGCTTATTTTTTATATCAAAAGTATAATTTAATATTAACAGCTATGTTATGTTAAAAAACAAACCAAACTTTGGCAGGAAATTTCTATAGATTATGAACAATTATAAAGGACATGGAGTGGTTGTAAAATGAGACAGTTTTATTATAGTGAATGTCCAAAATAACTTAGATTCTATTTATTCAGTGAAATGTTATCAGTTATCATCTGAATTATAAGGAAATACCACATGTTAATTTGAATAATCTCTTCAACTTGCATCTGAATGTGATGTTTATTCTTATGTGACTCACCTAGTTAAGTGAGATTTAAGAAAAATTGTGCTTTTTAAATTTCCATTTTGATAAGTATAGGTGTTGAATTGTACTATCACCTCAGTTTCATACAAGACCAAACTAGTTGATAACTTGTGTTTTACTGTCAAGGTGACCATGCTCTTCTGTGTGTCAGAATCAACAACATAGCAGTAGCTGCTGGAAAAGAAGCTAAACTCTACCTGTTCCAAGCCCAGGAATGGCTAAAACTGCAAGAGAGCAGTCAAGCTTATAGCTGTAGTGAAAAATTATCCAAAGCTCAGTTGACAAGTGAGTATATCCTTTTTTCTCTGATCATCAGATGTGGTTTTTTTCCTCCTTATTGTTGAGGTATTGTATAGTATATACATACCAAGACCTTTCAAGGCAGCATATATCACGTTGTAATGACACTTTGTCTAGTACATTTTAAGCTGAATTTTAAGGAAACTATTTCTTTGTTTAAAAGATAGAATGCCTTTTCACCCCTTTATCATTCACATTTTTGGAAAAATATCTAGATAATTTATAAAGGAGTCCTTCATTCAGACTCTTTTTTTTTTTTTTTTTTTTAAGTAGAGATGGGGATCTCGCTTTTGCTTAGACAGGTCAGGCAGGTCGCGAACTCCTGACCTCAAGCGATCCTCCCACCTCAGCATTCCAGAGTGCTAGGATTACAGGCATGAGCCACCATGCCTAGCCCATTCAGACTCTTTACAGTTTGTATAATCCATGCCAATATTTCGATATGTTTTAACCTAGTGGAAACATGGAGTGAATGATAACATATGTTGAATGCTTATTATCTGCCAGTACTGAGCTAATCACTAAAATGTATTATCTCAGTTAATTGTACAATTTATCTCAAGTGAAGCTGTTTTACAGTATGTCGTTGGAACGTGAGACTTAGTCACATGTGATAAAATATGTCACTTTGGGATGTACCAGTGCCACGTCATTTGTAAACCTCTGGGTTCACCTCTAGAGAGGCTCTACTTCTTTTATCCTAGTCTGGTGGCTTAAATCCATGATCTCATTCATTCTCATCAACATTATCCCTTGCATTAGGGTGTTGGCCATTCAGAGTAAGTGCAGATCTTTTGTAATATAGCAATGAAGAACACGTGCCATTCTACCCATTTTATCCCTTGGAAGTTAATTGGTTGTAGGAGACATTAGGAATTTGAAGCATCCATGAGAAAAAAGTAGGAATTATCCCTCTTCCCTTTTTTCCCTTATTATTCAGAGACTCATCCATACATAGAACATGGTAGGCTCTTCTTTTAGCCTAGTCTGGTAAAAAACTCCCATTTCTAAACATCCAGTCTTGGTCTTAGCAGCTGCCTGCTTCCCTCATAAGGCAGCTAGCCAGAACAGAGGTAAAAGTAGTGGTGCCTAATCCTTGCTACTCATTGCAGAAATCTTTTATCCATATATGTGAGAGGACATTGACAGTATGCTGAAGAGGTTCTGAATGATAGGATTCAGATGTCAAAGAGACAGTTACATAAAGTTATTTACTTCAACCCTGAATTTCAGAACTTATCTGGGAAATTTGTGCAAATGCTCATTATTAATTATCTTGTCCTTTCTGTACCAATTTGTTTATCTAAGTGTTACACACATGCATACATAAAAACTTGTGTCCTTCAGTTCTCAGTTCTTATAATGTTGAAACCGAACTCACTGTCTTCTGCATCCAAGCAAGCCTGGTCCTTTTCCAGTGTTTTCATGTTTCACGAACTAGCACCACCATCCATCCAGTAAACAAGCAAGAAACCAAAGAGTCTTCGAACACTCTCCTCTTTAACGTTTCTATCCCTTTCCAATCTGTTAGTAAGTCTTGGGATTTTACTTCTAAATATCTCTTGAATTCATCTACTTTTCTTGCTTTCTACCCCCACCATGTTATTCCAAGCTGCCTTACTCTCTTGACTGCTATTTCAGTAGTCTCCTACCTGGCCACTCTACAGCCAGCCATTCTGGTCCCACTTCTGTAACCAGATCTTTCAAACAAACAGCAGATTTGGTCATGTTACATTCACTTCCTCACCATATCCTTAAAATACTCGAGTGATTTCCCACTGCTCTTAGGACAAACACAGGCCTCCTTAACCTGATCAGCAAAGCCGTCATGGACTGGCTGCTGCTTATCCTCCAACTTCATCTCACAGCAGTCTGCCTCCCCATCATTTTATCTGTAACTCAATTTCTTTTCAGTGCTACCCAAAGCCTTGGCACAGGCTTTTCCTCTTTGGCTTCCCCTATTTGGCTCCTCCCTCCACTAATTTAACACCTTAGTTTTTATAGCCTCTTGCATTCCTGCATAGCACTTATCATAGTTATCACTTTACATTTTATTTATTTGTTGTAAAATCTATCAGTGAGAACAGTAGGGCTTTGGTCTTTTCATTCACTTCATTCATTCCCTGAGCACTGCCATTGTTTCATGTACTATGCGAGGCACTGATGATGTATCAGTGACAAAATGCTGGCACTCTGTCAGTCCTTAAAGCAAGTGGGGATGACAGAAATGAATCAGATCAATGTGAATATATGTGAAATTGCAATTGTTGAGTGCTAATTACATGGTACTATGAGAATGAGAATTTATTATACTCTAGTACTTAGTTAAGTATTTAGTAAGTATCTGTAGAATGAATAGTCACAGAGCTTAGTGCTTGAGGGCTTTCGGTTGGTAGGGAGTTTCCTTTTTGTGTTTGTCACCTTGAAGACTTTTTCTGTCTCCAGTGAAAACTTATCAGTCAGTTTAAAGCTTTGAGCTGTAAGAATACCAATTTGTTTTCTTGTTTCACATGGTTGATATTATATCATATACTGTATACACTTGTGAAACATCATTTTTGTGTCAGTTGTATTCCTGCATTCCCAGAACTTCTGTACATTGGGAGTACTTCTGTACCATGGTGCAATGGGAAGGCCACAAAGCAGAGTCACTGCTATTTGTAACAAGCTCTTGTTATTTTTGAGCCTCACTTTACTTACCTGTACAAGAAAGTTGGACTAGGTTTCTCTAAAGTTCCTGACAATCCTAAAATGCTGTGATTCTAATTATAACTCTTCAGGATGGACTTACTTATATATAGGACTATAACTTAATGAAAACTCTTGCTGTTGTTGTTTTTCTGTTTTCCCTTCATCTTCTGTAGTCTGTCGAGTGCAGGGATATCCTTTGAAATTATGAAATGGAAGATATCAGAAAACAGGAATTTTAGAGGAATGAGGCTTGTTTTGTTAGATTTTGAGACCTGAAATAAATAAAGTAGTGATTTCTATATATTTTCTATATCTTTCACCAATTTTTTTCCCAATAATAAAATCCAAATCTTAAGAAAATTTATCTTTAACTTTTATATATTGGTTGTCATTTTTATAGTACGTTATTATTCAGGAGTTTAGGTGCATTGAAACAAAAAGCATGTCCTAAAATTCATGACAGTATAATAGTACCACTTATTTAAAAATAATTCCTTGTAGGAAGTGCATTTCCTGGCTATTAATGAGACTTTTAAAAATGAACAGTCTTTCTCCTATTTGGTAATGAACTCATTAACTATGCCCAGCTTCTATGTAAAACCCCACTGCTGCTATGCACTATGAAAAGACTAGCAGATTTGAAAAATCTCATGGTGTCAAATGTTGACTTTCCCAACTTAATGTTTGAGAAGTTATTTTTCAGTCTTCCTTTGTTCTCTAGTGTCATAAAACATATTTAAAAAAAATACTAAAAACTACTTTGTAGGTTTTTAAAGCAAGCAAACAAGACATTTAAAAGCACTGAAAATGATGAGTTTATGTTTCTATCTAAAAAAATTTAACAGGGAGATTCGGAGTAATTTGCTATCACATTACAGGAGCTAAATATAACATTGAATATAAAACATTTCAGAATTGTCTTTTTACATCTTATGCATATAATTCCTTTTGTATATTTGGTATATTTTATAAATCGTTTAAAGGTGTTAGTATTTTATTATTGTGTGTTTTGGTTAACATCATTTCCTTTTATAATATGATTGGGCAATTAGCTATTCAACACCATTCTCTGCAATTCAAGTTTTGTTGATATTTGAGGTACTAATTACACCAGTATAGAGTGTGTTTGCTGTGCTGTAGTCTTTTGTCTCAAAAACAATGAACACACAGTTTTGTCAAGAGGCTTGCTTTCCAGGCTTGCTGAAAAAGACAGCAAGACAAAAACTAAAGGCCGGTATCATTTTATGAAGCATACTTTTGTCTCTGTTTGATGTAAATCCACCTAATTTAAAATGAAACATCAAAAGTGTATTGGTGAAAATATAATGGTTAATTTTTATATTGTTTTATCTAAGAGAAACATTGCAAATGGTAAAATGGCAACACGGCAGAGCCTTTACATAATGAGGTCCAGATTATGTAATTGCAAGCTGCATATTTAAACAGCCTTATTTCTGAACTATTTATTGATCGTGTGTTAAATTCTTATTAATGATCTTCAAATATTTAACAAAAACTAGAGTCTTTGCTACATTTTTCTAGAAACTTTACAGTAAAAATTTAGTATAACCATCAGCTAATTTACAATAGCCAAAAAAGCAATGCTGTAGTATTGTGAACCGAATCCTCTTGTTCAATTTAACTACTCCTGAGTGAAATTCCCAGTTGAACAGTCCAACTTCTCAAAATTTGAATCCTGAGTAGATACATTTGTATCTTATTTGTAAAGACAACCTGTAAATAACATTTTCCCAACTTTCTATTAGGAAAATTTCAAACATACAGAAAGGTTGAAAGTATAGTCTAACTAGCATCTGTATATCCTGTTTAGATTCAATAATTGTTAATATTTTCTTACATTTGCTTTTTGTTTGTATGTGGATGAATTTTGTTTTTAATTGAACCATATGAAAATAAGCAGATGTCTTGAACAGTTCACCCCTCCATACTTAAGCATATGTCTTCTAAGAGTAAAGACATTCATCTGTATAACCACAATATCATAATTACACTTAAGAAAATGAATAATTTCATAATGTCCTCTAAAATCTATTCCATACACAAATTCTCAGTTACCTCAAGAAATGTCTTTTATTTATTATAATTTTTTTCTACAGTTAAGAAAAAGATGAAGACTAATTTATCCTTAAATATTGCCATATTGTGGGGGAAATCTAGAATTGGGAATTAAGCCCATCATAATCTTATATTTTAAAAATACTCTACTTTGTATAGGATCATATTTTAGGATTTGCATGTACTGTCTCATTGGCTCCTCACAAGAACTCTAAGCCTAGACGGGGCAGATATCTCTATTTTGCTATTGAAGAAACAGATTTAGAGAGGTCATAATTTATTTTCTGAGTCCCGAGAATAAGACTTGCTCTTCTAACTCTATTGCTCTTTTCATTATACCTGGAATTTGAGACACTTCTCTCCTACAGCTTCATGATAGCATTAGTCAGTGCCTCCTAGGCCAGGATCATTCTTTTAGATCTGGAAGGAATCTTAGACATCATTTTGTGTTTCTCAGGAGGAGGTGTTTATTGGCATTTTAAGAGGAACAGTTCTTTGTTGTGTGACTTTATCTGGTATTGCATGAGGTTTAGCACAGCCCCCTTCCAAGTATCTAAACAGCTATTGTGACAACAAAACTGCCCCCACGCATTTTCAAATGCCCTGGAGGGGAGCAGATTACCCTGGGTTGAGAACCACTCATTATTATAACCACCTTGTTTTAAAGAAAAGAAAAGGAGAATTAACATTTATTTAGCTTCTACTCTATGACACATACCGTCCTAGGTGACTCAGATAACTTAGTCCTTGCATCAACTCTTTGCTCTAGGCAGTATCTTCATTTACTGATAAAGAAAGTGAGAGTCGTTGGTTATGTAACTTGCCCAAGTCACATAGCAGATAAGTGTCGAAGCCAGGATTCAGACACAGATCTGTATGATACCAACATTCATGAGTCTCCCCCACTACCCCACATACTATATCATACTACCTTCTATGGACCTGATCTAGTATAATAACGTTTATATTCCTGTAATTTCTATTTTTCTGCTTTTAGTACCTTTTTTAAGAATAACCAGTCAGAAAAAGATTTTGGAAAATCTTTGGAAAGTATTTGTCAGCCGTAGTTTTTAGATATGATGATGTTTTCAGTTGAATGCTACATTTTAAATTTAACTCAAATAATTTTCAAAAATGTTGCTGTGATTGTTACATTGTGAATGTACTTTATACCATAGACTGTACACTTAAAAATGGTTAAAACGATAAATTTGTGTATATTAGCACTGTGTATATTTTACCACAGTAATTTTTTTTGAATGTCATTAACGCACTTGGAAACTTTGAAAATATTTAAAATTAAAATTCAAAGTGTTAGTGAAACTATTCTATTCATTTGCGGTGTTTCATAGTAGTACTTTTATAGTAATTTCTTTGGTTAAAAGCATCATTTCTATCTATTTTACAATTTGTAGCCCTTATTCCGGTACTACACCAGGGCTTGGTTTTCGAGGCAGTAAAAATTAAGCAAAAGGGTGTTCTAACCTGAAATTGATTATATGACTAAAACAATGAACACATTTGAGAGTTTTTCTATGAAAGGTACTATTTGTTTCTCTTTAAAGTGGCCATGAACCAGACTGAACATAATCTGACAGTGTCTCAGATCCCTTTTCCACAAACGTGGCATGTGTTTTACGCAGACAAGTATACATGCAGAGATGACAAGGAGAAATCTCAGGCGGAAGATATCCCATTTGAAATGGTATTACTAAACCCAGATGCTGAAGGCAATCCATTTAATCATTTTGGTGCTGGAGAATCTGGTAAGAGTATCTATTTAAATATATTTTAAATACAGGAAAAGATTTATGCTCAAATATCTTCATGTACTCTTAGAATATTAAAAATTAAAAACCTATGTGTCCAAAGGTAGGAAAATAGTTCAGTGAATCTTCTTATAGCATTTTGATAGCTGTTAAAAGTTAAAAAAAAAAAAAAAAGGAGAACACTAAATTTTATATTGCATGATTTCAAGTGTATTAAAAAATGTAGAGAATGGCCGGGCGCGGTGGCTCACGCCTGTAATCCTAGCACTCTGGGAGGCCGAGGTGGGCAGATCATTCTGAGCTCAGGAGTTCGATACCAGCCTGAGCAAGAGCGAGACCCCGTCTCTACCAAAAATAGAAAGAAATTAATTCGACAGCTAAAAATATATATAGAAAAAATTAGCCGGGCATGGTAGCTCATGCTTGTAGTCCCAGCTACTTGGGAGGCTGAGACAGTAGGATTGCTGGAGCCCAGGAGTTTGAGGTTGCTGTGAGCTAGGCTGATGCCACGGCACTCGCCCCAGGCAAGAGAGTGAGACTCTGTCTCAAAAAAAAACACAAAAACAAAAAACACAAAAGTAGGCAAGTCGATTAGGCCCATTCACACCTGGATCAATGTTGTTCTTGCAACATTTGGAACGTTTGACAAACCACACCACAGCCTCCTAGCACCCACAGCCCTCTGACACGGCCAGGGACCACAGCTCGTCCTGCATGGAAATAACTTCACACAGTTCCAGAGAGATACGAACCCTTCAAGCCAATTAACTCCCACCTTGCCATTCATCCTCGCTATCCTCAGCCAGCTCCCCAAGGGCAAGCATGTCGGTCATCCATCCTCTCGTGTGCTTTGTGCTTTGTCCCCTCTGATGCATCAGCTCCCAATGCTAATTCACCTCTGGAGGCTTCTCATTGAGTTCTTTTGCCCCAAACTAACTTCTCATCCTGAACCTCTTGCAGAACAATACCATGCGTCTTGCACGCCTGCAATGCTACTGTATTCCCTGCAGCTTGCCAGAGGATGCCCCTGTGGGATGCGGCAGTTCTGAGAACAATCTTCTGATCATCAAAGCTTACCCCTCTTTTGGCCAACAACACTTTGAAAGGATTTCATCTTCAGTTTCAAAATGCTGGGCCTTTCTGTTTATGAGTTTGGGTTACATGCAAAAGTTATAAAGCAAAAAAAAAAAAAGCAGCACTTAATAAATATTTGTTAAATTATTGGAAACATTATTTATGTGGGCCAGTTGTAGATATTCACATAGTACATGAAAGACACTCACTTCCGTAAGTGCCCTTGAGGACAGCGAAGGGCAGTCTCTAAAAATGTTAGGAATGAATTGGCCTGGACGGGGCCCAGATCCCTAATGCTGAGCACAATCAGTGTACCAAGGCAGGGCCTAGAGTATGAGGAAAGTGGGATGGGAGGTTCCTCTGGGGGCTGAAGAGGAAAGACCCTTTAACTCCAGAACAGCTAAGACTCAGACCACAGGCACTTAAGGTGGGGCTTCTGGCTTCAAATGTCAGACTCACCCAACACAGGGATTAAGAACCTTGCACAAGCCACCTCAGGCACCCCAAGCTTCCACTTTGTAGTCCACGCATTTTCCTGCTGTCTGCTCCTCTCTTGGGACACTTAGAAAAACTGTCTAAGTTGTTCTTTCTTTCTCGAGGGTTCCTTAACACTCACTACACAAAGCGAACTACTTGTCCCTCCCCTTCTGCTTCTTTCTCTTCTAAGGGTAAATAGAAGTAGGGCTCTGCTTTTAGTTCCTAAGAAGCTTTAATAAACAAACTGGTTGATAAAGAGAAAGCAATAAGTAAATTTCATTAGAATTTTAAGTTTCAGGTCTAAGACACTCACTCATTCTTCCATTCCCCACTGTATGTCTGCTCTGACGCATTATTCTTTATTGCAAACTGTGGCCCAATACCTGAATTCTGCCTCTCCCTTTATTCCCTTTAAATGGGCTCCCTGTTTTGGTTGTCTCCCTGTCTTTTGCTTTTGCTTCTGCCCTTGGTGCTATCTCAAAGATCAAACTGGGCTTTCAGCTCTGCGGTACCTGGAATAGTCCCACCCCGGCCCTTGGGTGGGTGAGTTCCCTGGACCCCACTGTGAGCTCCTGCTTCATCAGGAGGGTGCTGGAATAATATCATGTCGTCGGAGGCAGTGTAGGAAGACTTCAAGTTCACGCTGTGTTTCCCAGTGACTACCTACCCATCTATCCTTATGTAAAAAATCCTGCTCCCTTGAGGTTTCTGCCACCCCAGCACACCACGATCTTGTCTCTTCTCATTTTCAATTCTTGACCTCCGGGTTAATATTCCAGTTTGAGTATGGGCTTTGGAGCATGGCTTACAATCTGATTCACAATGCCAACTCTCATCATTATCTTTAGTGCCTTCAATACCCATATGGATCAAATGCCCCAGCCTCATAGTTTTTTGACCTCTGCAGCTCCAACCAGCTTAAAGCCCCCTTTGACTCTGGCCCTACTCTCATGGCCCAAGTTTATCTGTGATCAGCTGGACTAGCCAGTTGCACTTTGAAGAAGTGCCAAGGATCATAAAGAAAGGAGCGACAATTAACAGTTGGTGAAAGAAGCCAGGGGTCACAGTCTGATAAACAGCAAAACCTCAAGTCTAGGGGATTAAGTATAAGGGCAAGAATAAAGACAGCAAGAAAACTATGAAGTAAGTTATGATGATATTTTATAGATCCAGGGTAAGGAGCTCCAGGACATTGGGATAGATGCGTTCACATGCACGTGCAACCTCAGGGAGTTTACAGACCCAGATTAAAGACAGCTATCTTGAAGGATAATGTCCTTACTCCATAGCAAGTATACAAGGCCCTTTGGTTACAGCTCTGCTCAACCTCTCCCCCACCCCGCCCCGGGCCCCAGCCCCCATATCCTTTACAAATGTTACTTTGATTCAATTGAAGTTCCCTGAACGCACCATGCTACTTCTTGATCTTTTTCTTCTGCTTTCTCCCCATCCTTCGTCCTTAGCATTTCCTTCCATCAGTAAGCTGTCCCTCTCTGCACTCCACAGCACCTATTTCCTGTCTCCATGTAGCGCTAATCTGTGATACAGCATATGGTAATTGTTCATGTTACAATCTGGGTCCTCCACTGGAATGTAAGCCACTTCTGGGGTATGGATCATATTTTCTTATCATTGCATCACCAAAACCATGCCCAGCATTTGGTATACGTTAGGTGTTCAATAAATTGTGGCTGAATAAAGTTAATTGGTACATATTATCTAGTTACATTTTCCTTCTTTCTGAAAACTTGAAAATCAGATTTTAATCTCCTGTCTTCTGGTGACTTTCATCTTCTCTATGACTCCTCGAATATTACCAAGCGCAGGTTCTGCAACTGCAGCTACAACGTAGTTGGTGTCCTAGAATTCTCCATGTCAAACATCCGTGTTTAGGACCAGAACTTACTCAGAGGACCTGAGTTCTCTTCCTATCTGGTTCTTCACTTATCTTGTACATAAACCCTTGTGGCTGTTCTCAGTTTTTTTAGCTTAAACATTATTCCCTTTGATAAAGACAAGGCTAAAATGACAAGTACTTCTGCTTTCCCTCTGCCCTATCTGACCCAGCAATGGTTCCATCTCCTCTTCCTCTTAATTCTTGCTCCAGCTACAGCTTTGTAAAATGGTACTTTAAATTTGAACTTAGTCCTTGTCATGAGTCTTCTCTTATTCCAAGCTTCCACCTTTCTAATAAAATTCTTACTCTTTTGAATGTGTCCTTGCTTTTGGGTTCCTCTTTCCATCTTTTCTGTTTGTACTTCAGAGAACCAGGAAACTCAAAGAGCCTCCTTTAAAGAGTCTCTTGCTATGCAATCATGTCAAATTTCTTTAAATGTTTTTGGAAATTTACTTTTCTAATGTTTAGAGTTTGTGTGTGAGTAGGTTCAGGGTTCCCCTTTTTGGCTGTTGTAAATGCGATGATAAAAATAGACACATTCTGCCAAGATCCTTCTCATTCCTGTCTTAACAATCAGTTCTTCCTTGTGGGTCAGAATTAAATCCAGAATCACAGATCTCTTCATTGCAAGGAAGTTATGAGGAAGGCAAATCAAGAATTTGTTATACATGTTTCTTTCACCAGAATGAGACTAGCAGGGCATGTTGTCACTCTGTCCTGCTTGTGAGCCATGGTTTGAACATTATCCAGAGTCTCTAGCTAGCCAGGTAATTTATAATTTACTTCTAAAGAAATAGTTTCCTATTTATCTTTCTCTCCTTTTACCCTCATCCACTCCGTTTGGTTCATGTACTCCCTGCAAGTATATGACTTCTTAATAGAGAGTTCAAGATTTAGCTTTTCTATTCTCCTTCTTTTTGAACAGATTTAACTCATTTGTTGTTGTCTTCAATATTTAGAAGCAAAATTTTTGTGATACATATGTAATGTGTATGCAACTATGAATTAACATTGCTTTTCATCTACATGCTGTAATTGGTGTACAGTTGAATTACATGGAGACAAACACAAAGGCAAAATAAAAGAAAATAAACAAGCATATTCCTCATTTACATCTAGTGAGCCTGCAACATTCATTGCAAAAGTCCATCTCTCTTAAATGCTATCTAACAAATTTTTTTAAGTTCTATATTTGTTAACAAATTTATGAGAAGATATTTTTTGGTTTGTATACATTATATATCAAATCAACATATTTTCATTGGCTTTAAGCCTATACAAATTATTTTATAGTAGCCAAAAGAATAGAATTAATGTAAGATGCTCTCTGATTAGAATTTATTTGTTTGTTACCTGTAAAATCAGTATTTCTAGGAGCAAACATTAAAGTGTACAACTCAAATAAAAAATCTGATCTCAAAATTGCCCAGAGTAGAGAGAAAATATTAAATTTGTATTTATTTTTATTTTTAAAAATAAGAAAGAAATTAAGTTAATAAAACATTTTGACAAACACAGGCACTCTCCTTTAAGCTTTTCTTGCTGAAGTAAAAATAATTAAAATATATGAAAAGCAATAAGGGAACCTAACATCAGCAAATAATTTTGGAAAATGCATAAATCACATTGTAGAAGAATTTGCAATAAAAAACAAATATTAGAACAAACTACTCAATGTAGGACTCTTGCTATACTGTTGGAGGAAAGAATAAATGTTTCTATAATGTCTGGGCTTATGCTAATTCTGCTTTAATTAAATACTAGAAGTAATTTCTGTGTCTCACTTAAGCAGTGGCTGTACTACGCCCTTGAGACATACTGGAAATGGGGGCATTTTTGATCAACATAGTGACTGGGGGACATTTACTGGCATTTAGTGGGTAGAGGTCAGGGATGCTAGAGTCCTGGTAAGCATGGCATGATTTTGCACAATGAAGAATTGTCCCTCATCCTGCACAACTTCCAAAGGTCTTACTAGACATTCATGTAAGTAAAAAATCTTCTAATTTTCTGAGCTTAGAACCTAACTCCATTTTACATATAAACCCAAAATACTCTTTGCACACTTATCATAAACACTACATTTGGGGGCAAGGAAAAACTGTACTTTGTTTGGAACTTTGCTAAGAGTTGCTTGCCCCACAAACTCTTGATCACTCAGCAATCATGAACTGATTGTTCATCACTTGCCTGGCAGCAAAACTAGACCTGAATTTATTTGAGGCTATTTGGAAAATCATGTCACAGACAGCAACATTTGTGTCAGTCTACACTTGTAACTGCCACATTCAAATGTCAATATGAAGAAATGGTGTTGACTCTTCCATTCAAAATGTGGTCCATGGACTAGAGCATTGAAATCACTTTTGAGCGCACTAGAAATGCCCTAATCTAGGCCTATGAAATCAGAATTCATATTTTAACAAGATCCACAGGTGACTTGTATGCACATCAGACTTTGAGAAGCAATTGTGTAGATAATAATTAGCAGAAAATTGTTATACTTCTTAAAAATATATTCATCATAGATAATATAAACACTTGACCCCTATATAATATCTTCTAGTGTGGTCTGAGAATTTTACATATTGAGAAATATTATATTTAATTATAGTTTACTTTCTCTTATTTCTCCTTTTTTATTATTAGTACATTTTAGATATTTTTGAAATTATGAATTAATTTTATTTCAAGATAATAAAGGAGATATTATAACAATAAAAAGGGTGTGTTCCTCTGATAGGGTTGAGAGCTACTGAATAAAGGAAAGATAGATTGAACGGAGAAAATTATACTCCCACTGCATATCATTTATATAATAAAAACAATGTTTTATGAAAAAACTATGTCAATGTAACCGCTGATATAACAGCTGCTTTAGCTGAAATAAAACTTGAATTCTGGGATAAGAATACAGAGATAACTCCAAAAATAAGTTTATTCACTGTTTTTATTAAAAGCAAAAAGCTCTTGCAGAAAAGATATTGAAGCTAAAGTTGTAAAAATTGTTACAAGATTTCATGGATGCAGTTGATGATTAATTTAAGTGTCAACTTGACTGGGGTAAGGGATTCCCGGATAGCTGGCAAAACATTATTTCTGCGTATGTTTGTGAGGGTGTTTCTGGAAGAGATTAGCATCTAAATCTATAGATTGAGTAAAGAGGATCACCCTTACCAATTTGGTTGTGTCTAAAAAAACAAAAAGGCAGAGGAAGTGTGAATTTGCTCTCTCTGTTTAAGCTGAGACATCCATCTTCTGCCCTCAGACATCTAACTTGGCAGGCCTTGGAACTCGGACTTGGACTTATTCCATTGGCGCCCCTGGTTCTTTAGCCTTCAGGCTTGGACTAGAACGACACCAACAGCTTTCCTGGATCTCTGGCTTGCAGACAGCAGATCATGGGACTTCTCAGTCACCATGACTGTGCAAGCCAATTTCTCACAGTAAGTTCCTATTTTATGTGTCCAATACATCCTTTTGGTTCTGTTTCTCTGTAGAAACCTAACTAATATACATAGATATATTATAAAAGTCAGACCTTTAAAGTGTAGTAGATTGTTCAATGCTCTTTGTAGAGATGATGAATGATCATGAAAACATTTTATATCATGGACAAGATTACCAGTTACCTCATTGCAGAGTACGTTTCATAGTTGTCAAATTTAAAAGAACTACAAATTCTTATTTTATAAAAGCACTAGTGTTCTACATTTTTTCTTTTCTATGATAACAAGTACCTATCAATTTTATGGTAGTAAAGCAGAATTTTTAAAACATCAACACTGTCCCTTCAAAATAAAAGTGTCACTTTAATGATAAGCAGGATAATTTCTGCCTTTGAAGGCAACTTAAGCTGTGGTGAGAGCATTCTGAAAGCAGACCTTGGGAAGTGCTTCCTTCTTAACTGATTGACTTGTGAAAATACATATCATCTATAAAAACTCTCATATCTGCTCCTTTTAAAAAGTTCAGAAATAGACATTTCTAATTCCATTAAAAAATCTTCCCAACAATGACTCTCAAATGGGTTTTTAATCTACTTGTTAAATACAATTGTTAAAAATATAAAAATGCAACACCTCTCATTAGTTGGCAAAAAATATTGATTTCTAAGATATTGGGTGAATTGGTTGTGGTGGAAAAGTCCTTTTAAAGTGTCCTTGGCTTGTGTGCAGAGTCTATTCAACTCTGTTTTAATTCAAGTCCACAATCCCCTATCATAATTCTAAAATCCAAAATCTCTGAAAACCAAAAGTTTGTTCGTGACTCACTTGGCAGCAAAACGTGATCTGAATTGATTTGAAGCTATTTGCAGACTCGATTTTTCCCATGCAATGTGCCTCTTCACATCTTTTGCTGCAGAAATACAAGGGTGTTTAATTGTGGGGTTCTGCCTCAGACCTTGTCAGGGGTATTACATAACATATGCTATATGAATTGTATGAAGTTCCCAAATCCATAAAATTCTGAATATCATAAATTTATCTGATCCTAAGAGATTTGGAGCTATGGACCTGTGCAAATTCCCAGCAGTGAATATAAGATGAAGAAAGAATTGCAGTGTCCTTGATGATATGCAAGAGCATTTTTCATTGTATTTTCATGTTAAGGATCTATAATTCTGAAATTCGTTCCCTGATTTTTTGTTGTTATGAGGATAGAAGAGTCATATTTTGGGGCAGAGGGTCTGTAATTCAGGATCAGCCTATATAAATCAAACAGATTATCTCACTAGGAAAACCCAAAAAGTGTACACACACACACACACACACACACACACACACACACACGTATATTTCTTTTTCTCCATTTTATTCTTGCAAGAGAGTTCTGACTCTTGGGAGCACCATGAGCTCAGCTGAAGCTGAGAGATTTCTGAGACATATTTTTGCTTTATCTGGGGTGTGGGGAAAGGGTGCCTTGACTGGCGTTATAAACTAGCCTAAGGCATGAGTTTGAAAGTGCACCTTTAATGCAACAAGAGTGTACAAGAGTAAGAAAATGATACCAGCAACAGGTTAGTGTGAGTGTTCATGGCATGACTTTTCTACTGGAAAATGAAAAATGATGCAGGGAAATGAAAATATTTTCCAAACCCCTAGGCTATTAGCAAATGTTTGCAAAAAAAAACAACAAAAAAAAACCTTCCATAATCCTCTGGAGTTTCTAAACCATTGGAAAGCACAGAGGCAGGGATCCAAGTGGCTCTCACCCTGGGAAATTTTACCATTTATACTATTGTTAAAAAAACTTTTATAGCAAGTCTTTCTATTTCTATCCTTTTATTTTAAATAAAAACATTTGCTGATATAACAAACACAACTTTCTAAATCTAAACTGGGAGAGTGTCAAACCAAACAGATGTTTGTGGAAACATTTTATTTGGAAAATGTAGAAAGGGCTAATAGATAAAATAGGGCTAATAAATAGAGTCTGAAGCTAGATGATTTTGGACTAAATGTATAATATTGGATTTCAACCAGCATTGCCACTTATGAACTAGAAAGCTCAATTAGTTGTATATTTATTTAGGTGAAAGCTGAGGCACAACTTGATGGGAAAGAAAATTTGTCTTTAATTTTGGAATGGGAATGTGCATAGTACAGGAACTGATCTAATGGTAGTAGAATTGCGTCCTACAGGGAAAAACGGCAATAGCTCAAACTTACATTTCATAAACAAATAGAACAGTTGTTTAGCTGAAGTTTAAAAATGCAACAGTCATGTATCTATTGGGTCCCATTGATTCCTTCACTAATCTGTCTCCCCATGAGCTTTATGTCATCAAGGAATAACTAATGGCCTTGCCAAATAAGGATCATGTTGAGTATTTAGCTTTCCTTCATAGATACCAAAATACATCCAGAATCTTACCACTTTCAGAACCTTCATGATGATCACTCTAGCCCATCCTTGCTTGGACCACTGCTTTATTTTCATGCTTTACCCTCACTCCGTACAATCAATTCTCCATACAGCAGTCAGTGTTGTCCTCCTAAAACAAAAGTCAGATTATGTCACTCTTCTGCCCGAAGCTTTCCATGTCAGTTAATCTAAAATTCAACTCCTTACCCTTAGAAACTTTCTCCCGCCAACCCTCTGACTCCATGTTCTATCACTGTTCTCCTGGCGCACACGGCTCTATTCACCCTTGCCTCCTTGCTGGTGTGTGAACATACCACACATTCCTACCTCCTGGCCCCTGTACATCCGAGTTCCTCTGCCTGGATGCTCCTTCCCCGGACATCTGCAAGGCTTGTTCCTTTCACTCTGCTCCAATGTCCCCTTCCCTGTCAATCTCCCATCCTCATCCCGGAAGCCTTGTCTTTTACGTTATTCTGCTTTATCTTTCTTCATAAGACTCATCAACTCCTGACATATTTTACGTCTGTTCCACTTCAGAAAAGCAGGGGCTTCGTCTGTTTTGTTCACAAGTTATCCTCAGCTACTAAAATAATACCAGCAACATAGGGGGCTTTCATGAATGTATGACTGAATGAATGCTTATACTTTAAAGTTGATAATCTATTAATATAGTTGGATAAAATACTTCAGCTTTGAAAAATATGTCCAGTTTTTCTTTATTTTGGGCTCCTAGAGTCATTACTTTCTTGAAATCATTTTTTGTTGTGAAGTTTGTGGATTGTTTTGGAAACTGAATTCAGTTGCTTTTGTAGTTGTTTTAATAGAATTGTAGCAACCAACTGGCATATGATTGTATTATTCTAAATAAGTATTCATTTTTAAATGTCTTTTTGCATGTTTGCTTGTTTAATCATCATGCTAGTTTATACAAATGTGCAAATCCATGAAAATGAATACAATTCTAAAAGATATGTAAACATTGAAACTATAGAGATACTTTAAATGTCATTTGATAGGAGGAGTTGAATATTTTGGGGCTTGTTGGATATGAAAAAGCTTCACAGAGACTGGCCATGGTGACTAAGAAGACTCATCTCTGCTGTAGTTGGGGCTGTGGCGTCAGTGTGGGCCCTTTTTAGTCACATGGTGGACAGCTCACAAGATGACCGTTGCTGGGAGAAATGATGAAACATTTGAATGGTCCACAGGAAGCTAAAACGAAGATACAGAGACACAATACTTCCGTATGCTTTTCAATATCCACTCTGTTTCTCATTCTTTCTTGAGATTTTTGGTCTTAGCCACTGTCCCTTTTTTTGTTTGCTTGGTTAATTTCGAGCCTCACTAACTATACTGCTCTCATTCACTCTGCCACCGTTATGGTGGCTGAAGTGACTTATGTCAGCAGGTGATTGAGGATAAAATATCTTGCTCTACACTTCCTGTCTCCAGAGAAACATGTGTGTAGTGGTTAATTAATTAACATTAATAATTAGATGTTTGTGAATGAATGAATGAAATGAATGGTTGCTCATCAGGGAACTGTCAGGTGGACTGAAGGACACAGGAGTCACGCCAATTATGCCACTGAGGGTTATTGGGGACAAACAATGAATGCAGACTCTCACTCTCTGAAAGAAAAGGGCGCCAGGGGCTCTCAGAATCAAGGCAAGGAAGGGGAACAGCAGGAACCATGGGAGTGCCAAAAGAATTTTTTAAAAATCAGGAAGTAGGAAACAGTTTCTGACTAATCATCCTGGTTAGGGCAAATCTGTGCTGGGACTGCCTCTGTCTCTGCTCAGTGAGCCCAACCCCAAACATCACCAGCCCCCTCGCTCCTGGAGATTCAGTCCACCTGGCCCGTGGAGGGAATGGGAATGTTGTGGGAACATAGAGGAAGGATCTGCCCTTTGTATTAGAAGTTGCTGCCCAAATTGCCTCTTGCCAGGACTATGCCCATTTGGGGAGAGATAATTTTCTATAAGAAAATAGAACTGTCAGAAAGATGATAGATACTGGTATCCCAAAACAACCTAGGCGACCTGGATGGCAGTGTACATATAAAATATACCATAAGGGAAATCTGGTGGAGCACCATTGGTATGTAAATTTTATAGAATAGCGTTATTTCTGTTGAAAGCATTATTGCAAATTAACAAAAAGAGTAATAATTTTCCATAAGAAAAAAAAAGGGCAATGGACATAAATAGATCATTCTCAGTAAATGGTATAAATAATCAATGAAAAAATAATACTCAACTATACAATTCTCCCAGCAATTATCAAAGAAATGCTGAATAAGATACAATTTTGATCCTTGACATTTTCAAATTATAAAAAATACAACACTTAATACTGGAAGGTATTTTTGCAGCATCACACAGAGCCTTAAAAATGTTTATAAATGTTGATCCAGTATTTCTATTTTTAGGGATCTATCCTGAGAATTTAGAGATCTTGACAAAGATGACACATCCATAGTGTTCGTTCCCGCATAATTTGTAAACTGCAAAAAAGTCTGGAAATATCCTAAAAGCCATCAATAGATAAATGATTGTAATATTCGTCAACCATTAGAATTTATATTTTAAAGGAAATTTAATGATAGTAAAAATACTCAATTTATAAATATGCAGTGAGATGAGGATTTTAAACTATCTGTATAGCATGGTATTAATTTTGTAAGAAACCTTTATGCATAGAAAAAAACAAAAAGGAAACATGTGGGAGTTAGAGGTGATTTTACTTAGAATTTTTTTGGGAGTCCTCCAAAGCTTTGTATTTTTGTGAAATATAAATTTAAAAATCATTGAAAGAACACCCATTACTTTATACTCAGAAGAAAAGATAAAAATTTAAAAGGACTTAGAATACCACAGTGATAAAAGGTCAAATGAATATTGAGACGAATATAGAGCAGAACATCTTAGTTATTTTTTCTTGACATCTCTGAAGATATGAAAAATTTGGAAAAAATCACAAAATCTCTCAGGAAAGTAGAAATATTATATATAAAGTTATCCTACTTCTAAAACTTACATTTGGTAATCCGTACCTTAAATTTATCTCTAAACACCTTATGGCATTTTTCTATTTTATTTCTCCATCTCAGGTAAGCAGATATTCAGTTATTATGAGGGCACTTAAATAATTTTATTTCTAACTATAGTGAATAGAAAGATCTATTGCTTCAGGCTAGTTCCAAATGTTTTAATAATGACACTCAAGAATTAGGGATGCGATTTTATAGCCTGCTGATTCTCAACGAAAAGCGTTATAATTTCTAAAAAGCAAGCTTGTGAGAGTGCAGTTATTTGTGCGCATAATACTTATCAAATCATCTGTGACTAATAAAACTTGAGAAAGAGGGGAGGAAAGAGGGCATTCAGCCTTTCAGTAACACGCTTGTCTTAAACTTGCCAAACTCCTCTTAGGCAATACTCTGTTTGCTCAGAGGGCCATGTGTTTAATTGTAAAAATCTGTCAGTATGATAGGATTCAAAAGACATCAATCATTTCTGTCAACAAGGAAAGAGTGATGGCCGTGTGACTCTTCTACCATTAGGAAAAGATGTGCTCAAGAGAGAAAAATGTAGTCTAGGGAGGGCTGAGCAACTATAGGTTACAGGAAAACTGAGTTCCAGACTGTAATTTCACCCCCTCCCCTATTTGGGGCTGGAATATTATATTTTTCATTTCATGTAATGCCATGCGTACCGTAAGACATTATGTAACTCGGTCAGTCTCGGCTGTGTAATATCCACCAAACGCTTTAAAGTGGCTGACGTTATTGGCAGTTTGGTGTATAGGGAGGCCATTGCTTCCTCTGGCTTCGGCAGGATGCAATATTGTGTAATGAGGTTGAAATTGGCCTATATTCAAAATTATATTCCAAAAGGGCTGCTATTCAAGCTACATGACAACTAGTTCTCTTTTTGTTAAGACTTTATTCTAAGTGGACTAAAAAACGGCAAAATTGCTGTTTGGACAGTTCCATGGGTGAAATGGGAATTTTCCATGTTTTACTCCCAATTTATCATTTTACACTAAGATTTCTGACTTATACTCAATTTTAGAGCCACCAACACAAATTCCCGTCTCCTTCGATTTAAGCTGTGTGACCTTAGGCTGGTTACCTCACTATTCTGAGCCTCCGTTTCCTTACCTGTAAATTGGGAATAAAACTACCTTAGGGAGGTGCAAGAAGGCTTATAGATGACGTCAACAGTGCTACTATTTTTTAATTATGTCACCTCAGGCAAGTTATTTCACCTTCTGATTTGCTGTTCCCTTCCTTGTAAATTGGCCCAGTCGCGACTACTCCCTGCAGTAGCCGAGAACTAGATACTATAGGCACAGTTCATAGAATGTGCCTGGGCACTCGGCGGCTCCAGAATACTGGATGATGATAACGCTAGCGAACATTCCCTGGGTCGACGCGGTTGAGTTTTGACCCTTTGGGAGAAGAGAATAAGACGCCGGGGCCAGGAGAGGCCCGCCGCGGAGTCCTGCAAGGCGGGGCGGCCAGCCTGCGCCGCGATGCCCCGGGACCGGGCACCGCCTCGCCCCACCCCTGCCAAGCCAGGGCGAATCCGGGCGGCGAGTTCCGGGCGGCTGCGCGGCGCGGAGTGCCCCCCTCCGGCTCTCCCTTTCTTCCTCCTCGTGAGCCTCCAGCTGTGCCAGCTGCGCCCGAGCCCCGAGAGCCCGCCGCGATCGCTCAGGTGCTAGCGCCCCCCTTGCCCTGCAGGTAGGAGCCGCGCGGAGCCGGGTCACCGAGGTCTCGCAGGGGCCGGGTTTCCGCGGCTCTCGCCCTCGGTCCCTCCTCCCGCCAGCCCCGGGCAGCTGGCCGCTCCCCGCCCAGTTTGGACGGGACTTTAGCAGCTGCGTCGGCGGCGATCCCTGGGGGCCTCCTGCGCACGCCTGCGGGCCAACTCCTGCAGTGAGTGCAGACAACTTCGGCGCGCACTTTGGCCGGAAGGCGGCTACCTGGAGCGCAGAGCTGCGCTGGCGCGAGGCGGAGGTTGGGGCCGTCCTCCGCAGGACACACCCCCGCACCCCGGCGCTGCGGGCCCCCAGTACAATGTGTCTGGTGCCCCCAGGTCGCCTCGCGCGCCCTTGGTTCACGTGCGCTGTACGATGACTGGGATGGCGGGCGCGATGGGACCGGCATCCCGTACCAACCAGGAAGTGCTGCGTTCCAGGGCTTAGAGCCCGGCCCGCCGGAGCACGGTCCTGGGCGTGTGGCCACACAGCTGCTAGCCGAGACACCCCCGAGGTGATATGATGACGCCGAGGTTTGGCGAGAGAGCCCGGGGGCCAGGGGGCCCCGGGGCCAGGAGCGGGGCGTGTGTTAAGGCACCTGTTCTTCTCACTCCGGTTCCAGGTATTTGGGACCTAGGTCTCAACTCCAGGAGTGCGGTCCTCCAAGCCTTCCACAGGATTTTGTGATGCCCTTCGGAACCGCCCTTGTAGACTCAGTGCTGAGCTACTGCCACGCCTGTGTTTGCTCCTCCTAATCTGGGATTATTGCCTTCTTTACTTCCTCTATGAAGCCCTAAATGCAAGTAGATTCTTAAGGACTACAGCACTTTCTGCCTTTGATCATCCCTAGGTCTCTACTCAGCATGGGAAATTCTTTTAAATTTATCAGCCAGACCTGTCAGTTTCAGTTACGATAACCTTTTGTGGACCTCCGAGGGCCTCTGGGAGACTAGGTACCCAGAGACCTTTGAGAGATGTTAAATGGGTTAATTAATGACAGTGCAAAGAAAACCTGAATGAAAAGAAGCCGCAGTTTGAACTGTTAACAAACACCACATTTACACACTGCCCATTTGAGTTAGAATCTCTTTCAGTATTAAATGTTTTGTGACACAGGTACAAGTGAATTTGTACACAGCCTTTAGGCGTTGTTTGGGGACCTTTTAACTAATTGTATAAGCTCTCAGTCTGTTTTTTCAAGAACCAGTACAATTAACAATCCATATAAAAAGTGCACATGCTAAGGCTTTGAGGGAAAAGTGTCTTTACCATGTTTGTCCCTGATGTTGGAATATGTAGGTACCATGGTAAGTGCTGTACAAGGCTTATTTGGGTTTGTTGCTTCATTTATAACTAGGTAGTGGAGAACTCTGCTTCTTGGAAGTGGTCTGATTACTTAGTGTGCGTTTCTTAATTAAAAATTATCGTCATAAAATTCATTTACCTTTAACTCTTACAAGATTTTATAAAAAGTTTATTTCACTTTCATTGTGATAAAATACACACAACATAAAATTTACCATCTTAGCCATTTTTCGGTGTATATGTAGCAGCATTCAATACATTCACATCATTGTGCTACCATCGCCACCATCCAGCCACAAAATTCTTTCCATCTTTCTTACAGGGTTTTGATAACATTTTAATGATAATGATTACGTTGTAGGCTTTAGTTTTCTCACTATGCAAGGTGTGCGTTCCTTTTCATATCTTTAGAGAAATACACTTTTAAAGAGGAAAGGTAAAAACCCACAGCCTGACAGTTCTGTAAATCTTATCTCCATGAGGAAAGGTCTAATATAGCACTATTTGAGGATAAGCTTGTGAGCTATTTAAATTTGTATGTAAGGATATTGTGAGGTTTAGCTATCAAGAGGAAGGGACAGGTATGGGAGTTATTGCTGTTTATCACTTCCTTCCCTGAATATCCCACAGAAAAATACAATGGTCAGTTTTGTCTCTTTTAGCATACAGTAGTACCTATTTATTATAAATTATACTTGAGTTCAGGTCATGATGGTGCCTTTTTAGTAACTAAAAGTAGTTTTGATGAAGCTAGCTGCTGGTTGTAGCAATTTCTTGTCCATCCCAAGTGTTTACTAGAGACTGATGCTAGAGGACCCCACACCTAAGATATGGCTCTTTAAACTTGCAGATAGGCAGAGTCATTGTGTTCACAAGAAAAGCTGTAGCTGTGCAAGGCCTGGTTTTATGTTTATGATCCTGTAAGTCTTTGCACCACAAAATAAAATTTATTTGCTAGTGTGTGTTTAAAAGTTGTTGCAGGGTTAAAATGAGGAACGTGTAAATCTAAATGTCCCATAAGCCTGTGTCATTTCTGATTACAAAGGGAATCATACAAATCGAATATTATGCTTCAGTGGGAACACATTCCAATGTGTTAGTTTCCCTAAATTCACAGTGCATGTGAAATCTGGATCCCAGATGTTTTACTGCTGGGTTATTAAACAACAGAGTGTGTTATGTAAGTGTTTCACACTGTCACAGTTTTTTTTTTCTTTCTGTTTTGAAACTTTCTTAATTTTTAAATTTATTGAACAAATATTACAGTGGCAGAATAAAATGACTTATTTCTTTAATAAACACTTACATGGTGCTTACTTTGTGCCAACCACTAGTATAAGCATTTTATAAACATGAACGCATTTTGTCCTTAAAACATGTGAAGTAGGTAATCTTAGTATGTCCATTTTATAGATGAGCTGAGGCAAGTTGAAGCACAGTTAGATCCCACAACTAGTCCATGGCAGAACTGGGTTTCCACCCCAGGCAGCCTGCAAGAGTTTTAGCATTGCTGTCCAGAAAAACATAAGCTTCAATTTCATCCCCCCAAACAGATGAACTTTTTTCAGTTTTTTTTATAACTATTTTGTCCTTATTCTTAGGGATTAGTAATTTGACATAATTGCAAGCAGAGTGCAACTCAGTAAGTTCAACTCCATCAGTTCAATTCCTTTATTTCTCAGAAGAAGAAGTTAAGGTGGAGCATGGTTATGTCCAGTGGTGGAAGAGCTGGGACACGGTCCTGGAGACCCTCTGCTGGGCCAGGACTTAAGTCTTGATTGGAGGAGGTTGGGCCAGGGATCCTGGAGGCCCTGAGGAGGCCTGGGGGGTCTTAGGGAGGGGGAAGGCAGTATTTGCCAATCAGGAGGGAAGCACTTCAATATTTTAATCATTGTTATGGCCACACTGGAGCTAATCTGCTAAATAAGAGCCCAGGTTCTGGGCGATTCTGGGCCACAGGATGTCTTGCTTCCTAGGGCTCCAGAATCCTGGATTTCTTCCCCAGTTACCGCTAATGCCTGTGACCCTGGGCATCCCTCTGGAGGAGGGGGAATATTTATCCTGTACTCAATCATTTTTTGAGCTTTTGGATCTAGAGTTGGGAACCTTTTGAAAGCCTCTGACGCACAAAAGAAAATCAGCCAAAAGCTACATGAAAATAAAAATAACTTTGTTTAATCAGTTCTTTTGTTGAGAGAGAGAGAGAGAAGGAGAAGGAGGGAGGAGAGGGGATAGAGGAGAGAAGAGAGACTTCTCAGGTCATAAACTTATGAATTATATATTAACAACAGGAAAATAAGCGTTTGGAATTTAACAGTGATTTTTTTTCAAAGTAGCTTTTACAGATAATATATTTGGATGAGGGAGAATAGATTCCTATTCCTATAAACATGGGGAAAAACAAAGTGGTGAGAAACAAATGCAGAGCGGAGGCATTGGCAGAGGGTCACTGCATGGAAGACAAGGTGCTAAAACCTTTGTCCCTCCTTTATAAAAAGCCTTAGTGTCAGTGTGTCTCTGGACAATGCCTTCAAAATGTCAAACACAGTTGGAAATGATCTTTCCTTTGGTTTATCTTGAAGTGATCTTAATGTTGTTTAAACTGTGGCTAATTAACAAAGTAAATAAGATACAAGGGAGCTCTTAGCCCCTGCTTGGGATCTTCAGAACAATCTGGTCTGGTTTGGTTTACACAACTTTTTTGTGGGTGGACTTTATATATAGTATAATATGAGATCACTGGATTTGCAATGGTTTTGTTTATTATCTGTCTTCCCTGGGAGAGGGCAAGGTCCTTGGGGTCACAGACTGTTTTGTCATTGTTGTGTCTCTAGTGTCCATTCTAGTACACAATGGATGTGAGCTGAATGAAAGGGTGCATTTGTTTCGTGGATGAAGGGGGTTGGTGTGATTCGTTTTATTCAAATATATAGGTATTTCCAGACAAAAATTTTTTATGGTCAGTGCTTTACTTATTATTTGTTCCACTTTGCCATTTAATTATTCTTAAAAATAAATTTGTAGATGTAGAATGGACAGTCTGTGGCCTTTTGGATTGGCAGCTGTGCGCATTGACCTTTTTCTGCAGTGTTTCCTACCCAAGTTCTGATGAAGGAGTCCTTTAAAATAAAGAGATTGAGTAGGTAGCAATGGGTTGGGAGTGGGGTTCTGTGGCTTGGGGGAGAAAAACAATTCCGCATGTGTGAGGCAATGGCAGTGGTGGTATGAAGATACAGACCCAAAAGTGGAAAATTTGATCAAAGGGGCTAAGAATAGAAAAAAACAAATTGAAGATGAGATTTTAGATATTGCTTTTAAAGTTTCACCGTTATGCCTGCTTTGGAAGAAAAATAGGTAAGCTAAGGTGAGGTAAGAATATAGGATTTGGAGATGAAGTATATTTTTGGTACTAACATCACTGTGATGTCAAAGATATTTTTTAAAAGGCAGGAGGAATGTGTTGGAAATACAGCCAGAATCCTACTGTCCCAAGGGAAGAAAAGTACCTGTCAGGATATCGTAGAAGGTAATCATTTTAAAAGTAGGAACATGGAGCAAAGGCTCTCACCCTAACCTCCACTCCAACCCCAGTTCCACCCCCCAACACTGCTACTGCCTTGGCTGGAAATGCAGGCTGGTGGGCCAGGGTCTGAGCAAGCCAAGTCTGTGAGGCTTGTAAAGGGTCAGCTGGGTTCCTCGCAACATCCTTGCTGGGAAGAGTAATGGCCACGGCCTCAGCCTAACAACCAGGGAGCCTGCATTCTGGTCCTGAGGGCTCTAGCACTGTATGGCAAGGAACTTAATCCTTCTATGTCTTCATTTCCCCACCTGCAAAATGGAGATGAAATAGTAATACCTATCTCATAGGATTGTTGTGAAGACTGAAGAAAATAATGCCTGTAAAGTGTGTAGCACAGAGCCTGGAACAGAAATGACAAAATAAATGTTAGGGTCCCTTCTTTCACTCCCCTCTCTTCTCCACCCCAAATCCAGCAGGAGCGACATCCACAAAAAAGCAAGCAAACTGGATTTAGTGCTAGAGTAGGTATCAAAATGTCGCTCTATGGGCATACAGAGGAAGGGGAAATTAATTTTGTCTTGAGTGCGAGAAAATTCTTGAGTGCGAATGGAATTCCATGAGATCCCAGTAATGGCAAGCAGTGGGAAGACTTCTGGCAAAAGAGCTCACAGCCAGAGACAGTGAGCTGTATGCCTGTAATAGTTACACTTGTAGGATATGTGTTTTGATATTAGTCAGAAAATTTTATTTTTCTTAATTCATAAGTATGCCATAGCAAGTAGGAGAAGCATGATCGTCATTCTTTATCAATGGCTTATATATAGAGGTACATTTTAAAAATGCATTTAGACTTAAGCACTAAGGTGTATTCTCAAGGTAAGAGTGAACAAGCTCATGCTATGTTGGAAAAACACTCCTCCTGCTTCATTCTTTAGCTTCGCATTAAATAAGAGGAGGGTATCCTGGCACTATTAGCTTTATAGGGACGTGGGTAATGTATGCGTGCATGAATTGCAGATGGGAGTGTAGACTGCTAATACCCTAGACCACCAGTTTTCACTTTTATTAAACAAAATTGTGGTTACTGTTGCCCTTCCCTACCCCTAAGAGCCCCTTTTCTGAATGAGCTCTTCTGGGAAATCCCAGTTTGTTTTTGACGATTCCTAGATCAGCACAGCAAACAGCTGCTTCCTTCATGGCCCCTACCTGCCCAGCTCCCGGCAGTCGCCCCTCAGCTGAGACTGTGGGATCCTAGGAGCAGCTGTGAAGGCCCTGCAATACCTTTATTATAGGGAACAGACGACTAAGACCCAGAAAGGGGAAGGGAAAGGAAAGAGAGCAAACTGGTTTTTTTAAAGCTTTTGCCAGTGGTGTGCTGGAACTGGCTCACACTGAGAGCTGATTTTTGCATTTTGGGAATTTTGTGAACTGATCATTGAACATGCTGTTATTAAAAATTAAATTATCTAAAGTTTAGATTTTAAACTTACATTAAATAAATTATATTAGAAACAAAGTTAATAAATGCCCAAATCTATCACTTACTATTTTCCTAAATTTACTTCTATCTAGGCTCTTTTTCTTATTTTTGTCTATTGTTTCTGTACGGGGAAAATACTAAAACTACTACACATCTCTTCCCAAACTGCACCTTCTAGTGATGTCCTGTTGGTAGCTTGGAATTGCCCATGGTGGGAATATTTACACCATGGAAATTGGCAAACACTACAGTTAGGACTTCTCCTCCACTCCTAGCTGGTTGTTAAGCATTTATCAGCACACCTTGGCTTTGCCCATGTGGGACATTGCAGCTTCTCCACCCTCTCCTTCTTTCTCATTGTGACCAATGAGATGTTTCTAATGCTTTTCTTTAAACTGTCAACAGTTCTGAAATTGGGGATGTGGTTGGGGGTAAAGGAATATACTTAGCTATGCAATGTTCTTATCTCTCTTTTCCTATTAGCTGGTACAGTTATGATTGGTACCAAAAGTTTTAGATCTCAACTGCACTCAGTTTAATCCTTGATTTTATTCTTTTTGTAGAGATAGGAGTCTCCCTCCCCTCACCCCCACCCCAAAGAGCTTGTCCTCCCTCCTTCCCCATCACAGTAGTTCTAAGGTCTGACTAAACAAAATCTTATTAAACTTATTAAAACTTATTACAACTCTTATTAAAATACAGATTCCCAGGTTCCACCACATACCTATTAAATGAGGATTCTTGGGGGACAGAACTCAAAGTGGTGTTTTGTAAGTTCCCTTGGGATTTTGATGATCACTCCATGTTCCAGTTTGGCCCCTCCCCTCTTGTGGGCTCTTGCGGCCCAGCCCTGGCACCTGTGTATCCTGCTCAGCATCAGCTCAGTTGGGCTGCTGGACCCTGGTCACACTGCATGGTACCCTCAATGTTTATGTTTGGACTCAAATGCTGACCCCGTGAAATTTGGTAATCAGAGGCTGCTCTTTGCCCCATTAGCCTGTCACTCATCCCGGGGCCTGAATCCCTGTGCTCAGTTCTTTTGGAGCTTAGATTCCTACCTATGGAGTCTAGAGGGAGAGTCAGCTGTGCGAGGTTTTATTTCCACTTTAGCATCTGTGTGACCTTGATACAACAAGGTTGTAACTTGGTTTTCATCTTTCTGAACTACAGTTACTCATCTCCAGGGATCGTCAGGACAGTTCTGTTTATGGAACACACCGAGTTTGGTTCTGTCTTATAGAGTCTTTGCATCATGCTGCTCCCTTTGCTTGGGGTAACCTTCTCTTAAGTTTTTGCTGCTTTTTTTTTTTTTTTGGTCATTTGGATCAAAGACAAAACGGTCAAGTGTTACCTCCTTGGAAAGGTTTTCCCTGACCATTGCAATCTGTCTCGCCTGACAGTCCACATTACTCTGCCTGCTGCCTCATCCTGTCCCAGCCTGTTACCTAGGGGTATTTTCATGCCAGCACTTACCACAGTGATCTGCAATTCTTCTTCCTGTCTTATTTTCTTTATTGGGTTTTCTACAGAAAAAGATAAGCTTCACAAGAGCGAGAACTTGCCCAACACCTTGCAGGTGCTCACTAACTACTTGTTAAATGAATGCCTCTCCAAATCATTGTATAAGTATATGATATTAGTGTGAACCCTGGGTTCCCAAGCTATTCATCTGTTTTTCTAATTGTTCTTTTCTGACCTCACAGGTATTAGTGTGTTTATGACAGTGATTCATTGCCGAGATATTACTGTACTTTGGAATGAGTGTTGCTCTCAACTGACAAGAAATAAAATCTGTAGACTTCTATGTGAATGCCACCTTTTATTTTTAGGAAGCTTATGAGGACTTGTTTTAGTTGCACCTATTTGTTTTGTGGGTGAATGATCTGGTATAGAATGGATTGATCAAATATAAAAGTAATATAAAATAAACATGATTGATTTTGGGAAACTCCTGCTTCCTCCCTCTTTTGAGTTCTACCAAAGGTGGTTTTTGGCAGGGTATGGAGGGCTCTAGGAGAGTGTATCACTTTGTAAGGCATAAGGAGGCCAGAAATGCATTGGAGACATTTGTCCTGTCTGATCTCACTAGAAGATATGGGGTAGATTTGACTAACGGTAAAGTAATTTTTGTAGATCTAATGCCAAGGTCAGTAAGGTTGGCAGTGAAAGCTTCATCACATATTTGTGCAATATATTGTCCCTGCTCATGCTGGTGTTGCAGAATTGAATTAGCACAGAGGTTTTTGGTGCCATCAGAGTGTTCGGCATGTGCTAGTGAGTCTACGATGTGGTTCCAGCTACTTACGTCTAATGCAGTCATCCAAAGGCAGGACTGAACTGTGCAGCAGAATCCCGCTGGGCCACCTGAAATGGGCTGGTATTTTGTAATGATAATATGTTCTATTAAGAGTTTTCCTTGATAGTAATTTTCGAACTGCTCTGTTTCAGGGGCAGTGCTAAGGCCTGAATGTTTATGTCCCTCTCAAATTCATATGTTGAAATTCTCACTCCCAAGGTGATGGTATAAGGAGGTGAGGCCTTTGGGAGGCGATTAGATCATGCTGGCTCTGCCCTCATAGATGGGATTAATGCCCTTATATTAATAAAACAGGCTGGAGAGAGACCCCTGGCTCTTTCCACCATGTGAGGTTACGCGAAAAGACAGCCATCTAGGAAGTGGGTTCTCACCAGACACCAAATCTGTCAGCGCATTGATGCTAGACTTCCCAGACTCTAGAATGGTGATAAATGAATGTCTGTTGTTTATAAGCCATCCAGTCTATGGAATTTTGTTGTAGTAGCCCAAACTTATTAAGACAGGTGGGCTAGGATTGGAGTAGGGATTGGGGCTAGGGAGGTAGACAGTGGAATTCTGGAGCTTTTCTAAACTCCACATTTTATCAGAACATCTCATTAAAAAAAATACTATTATATATTTGTATTTTAAAATTATCTGTTTGTTTTAGTTTTACAGGAAAGTTAGGAAGATAGTACAGAGAGTTCCCAAGAGGTACAGTGTTTCCTCTATTAACATCTTACATTGGTATATGGTACATTTGTTACAATTAATAAACAAATACCGATGCACTCACTGTTAACTAAAATCCATATTGTATTCAGATTTCCTTAGTTTTCCTGAAATGTCCGTGTCCTATTATAGTATTGCACCCAGGATACCATATTGCATTTAGTAGTCATGTCTTCTCCGGCTCCTCTTGTTATCACGGTTTCTCAGAGTAGTGGATAGGTATTTTGTAGAATGTCCCTCAATTGGGATTTTTATAATGTTTTCCTCATAATTAGATTGGGATTATGGTTTAGGAAGGAAGACCACAGAGGTAAAATACTATTCTCACATCATATCAAGGGTACATATATATTGTCAACATGACTTATCACTGGTAATGTTGACCTTGATCACCTGACTGAGGTAGTGTTTATAATTTTTTTCCATTGTGAAGTTACTTCCCCGTGTACCCTGGTCTCTCAACACTGTACTCTTTGGAAGGAAGTCACTATGCACAGTCCACACTTTTGAAATGGGGAGTTACACTCTACCTCCTAGAGAGAAGAGTAGCTACACAAATTATTTGGAATTCTTCTGCACGAGAGATTTATCTATTCATTTATTTATTTATTCAATTACTTATTTATATCAGTGTGGACTTATGGATATTTATCTTATACTTTGGGTTGTAATCCAGTACCATCTTATTTATATTTGGCTTTTTAAGGATTTTTATTTGAACAAAAAATTCTGCTGTTTAAAAATGTTAGAAAACTATTGTTCTATGTATTTGTCGTTTGCTACTTTTTTCTCTTTTTTACTTTATATATCCTATTGTTTACTTATTCATTGGGGGCAATAAAAAGCAAATTACCATTTAGACTTTACATTTTTCTTTTCTTTATTTTTTGCAGGTGTCAAGTTAAAATATAAGTATTTGTTTTTTGAGGCAGAAATCTAAAGGCATGTTTTCCTCTATTGCATTCTAAGTTTGCATTCAGTACTTTAAATTATTTCTGGGATCACCTATAGGGAGATTTATAGTTATTCGCCTTCCCAAAACCTCTTAGGAAGTTTAATAACATACGGGGTTTAGAAATAATTTTTGGCCTTTTTTTTCAGATTTTCTTTAAATATGCAGAAACTTTGAACATGCTATTCAATGTATTCTACTTTTTCTTACTGCTGAAAGAATGATAGACTTGTTACAGGAACCCCCGAGTCAACATTCCATGCTTTCAGTTTGGTAAAACAATTTTGTTTTGTGGAATTTTTTTTCTACTAAAGAATAATTAAATAAACTTTATGCAAACCTCTTTTTAAAGCATCTAAAAGTATAACATATAGTACATTCTTAAATGTTTATTGACCTGGCTTAAAATATAAGGAAAATATCATAAAAAGATTTCATTCTTTACTTCTCTTACTATTATAGATTTTCTTTTGTATTACATTAATTTTGTTCAAAAAACCAAAAGACACAAACACAGACTTCAGAGAGTGTAGTTGCAGGCAAGACCCTGTTTTTAAAAAAGGAAAATTGTGAGCAGACAATTTTACTCAGAGAACAGATAATATGGCCAAAGAGCTAGAAAGATGCTCACGAATCAGCTGTTGGTTAGTGGCTTAGTGTGTGGCGGGTTACCCATGCAGCCTTTGTGCTCTAATGCCTCACTGAAGACTCAGTCCTCCTAATAAAGAGTGTGAGGCCCATCCCAGCATTGCCAAGTTCACTTGGGCCTGTGTGTGGGTCAGGTCTCAGGAAGGTCAGATAATATGCCCAGAGCTTGGCCTTGGGTCCTAGCTGGACAGACCTGAAGAGTTTTCTGTTGTAGTCAAATAAAGGATAACAGTTAATTTAGAACATGTTGAGAGTCATTGTTGTAATGCATGGTACTTAAGCACAAGTTAAGCATAAAGGATAAGCACTTCATATAATTGACTGTAATTAGAATTATTTTAACACAACCAAAGCAAAAGTCACTTCTCATTCTTTCTCTCTTTCCTGTGTCAAACGAATGCCCATACTGAAAATGTCTCCTGATTCCATCTAGAATTTATTTCTCAATGTATTTGTTTATTCACTAAGTCATAGGCCCTTAATATTATGAATTCTATACAGCAAAGGTTTACTTACAGTCTGATTTAATAGGGCCAAGGACTCAGGAGTCAGTGAAATTTGTCTGTAATTTAAAATTGACCATGTGTTCAATGAGTAGGAATGACTAGAAACTATGAATATAGTTGAACTTCTTTGTCGTGGTACAGGACCAAGCTGGGCCTGGGGCTAGGAGAGAGAGAGCATTGCTGCAGATAAGGCCTGGCCTTCATTTGGCTTTGTGGTCCTCCCGACTACAGCCCCCAGAGCTGACGGAGCAAGTGAAGTTTCACAGCTGCAGGGTAGGAAGGTCTCTAGACCCATTGCTCAAGGCTGTAAAATGGGTTTAGAATCACTTTAGTAGATAATGGTGATTGTAATTCACTGAGCACTCCCTCATCCTTTAGCTCTGTATTGCATCCACAGCATTTTAATCAGTCTTCTTTGATCCTGCCCAGCCCACTTTCCTACCACTGCTGATTATGCGATAGGACAATCTTACATAAGTATGAGCCTTATCTGGATTCAGTGGCCTGAGAACTTTTTCCTTCCCTTTAATGCTTCTTTAGATTTCACATTTCAAGGGTCAGTGATACTAACCTTTATCCATCGTTTTACAGATGATCACGGAGAAATGGAAAATAAGTTTGAAAATTATTGTCACATGACAGCCATCATGAAACTTACAAGGGAAAATGGTACTTACCGAATAATAAGCCTCCTAAAAATTCTAAAGATTAAAGGAAAAAGAAAAAAGCTCTCAAGGAATTTAGCCAACTTTAGTCAGTTTTAAATAGGAAGCCCAAAATAAATAAGTGATAAATTTAAAAATCTTATTCACATCAGTACATGCCAGCTTTTTTCACATTAAGATATTTGCATATACTTTGGTCAAAAGCTGCTACTTAACAAATATACATTCAAAAGAAAGATATCCATAAGTTGGTATAGCATATTTTTAAAAAGATGACCTTCTCAGTTTGCCTCTGAAACCATCCTGGGAGCATACTTTACTTTTTTATTGAATCCTGTGAGAAGTTTGAACACAAATTCCGTAGCTAATCAATCTTCAGTTCCTCTAGGGTCTCTCCTTTTAGACAAAAAGGGCATCTCTAAGTAAGCCTTTTCAGCCAGCTGAACCAATTCATCCTTTTGAAGTCATGGGTTGAAAATGACCTGATTTGTTAATTGTATAATCTGTCATTATGAGGTAATTTAAATGCATTTTCTATTTCAGATAGCTGTTATGCATATATTCAAATAGTTTGAATTCACTATTAGAAACTGTGGACACGCTGAAAACAACCGTAGTCCGGTCGTCAGGGTAACCCAAGTTCCGGTTTGGCTCTGCAACTAACTTAGCGTGACCCTGGGCAGTTCAGGAAATTCCACCAGTGCTCTTGTCTGTTTCAGGGCCTGCCTCTGGAGCTGGAGATGAATTAACTCTAATCCTGGTCACTGCTCTCCAGAGATTTACAGTCTAGTGCAGCGGTTCTCACACTCCACGGTGCACCGGGCTCCCCTGGAGGGCTCATCAGTACAGAGAGCTGGGCCTCACCCGGAGCTTCTAAATCAGTAGGTCTGGGCTGGGCAGAGAATTCGCATTGCTAACTGGCTCCCAGATAATGCTGATGCTGCTGGTTTGGGGACTACAATTTGAGAACCACTGATCTGGTGGCTTAGCTGACACATCAGTAAACACAATTCAAAGATTAAATGCTGTGAAATAAGTACAAGTATCATGCAGTGGGAAACAGGGTGTAGAGAAGTGGGGCAAAAGATGAATGAACAACTGGAGATCGGAGAAGGCCTGATGGAAGAGGGAAAAGTTAAGTGGGATCTTGAGGAGTGGATAAAGCCTTGACAGGTGGGGCATTTGGGAATGCAGTCTCCTGCTGGGAGGGAGCGTGCGGGTCTGTGGGAGTGGGGGTGCAGTCTAGCATAGCGGGGAGTGTAGGGTTGGCGGGGAACAAGGAACAATCAGGAACAGATCTGAGAATGAGAGAGCTGGAAAGTTAAACTCTCACGTTATTGGGTTTTGGACTTGGCAGCAAGGGAAGAACACGATGAGAGCTATGCGTGGGAAGGGCAGCCCTGGCTTTGTGGTGAATGGCTTGGGAAGGGAACGAGTGATTTCGGAAGAATCACTTAGGAATTACTGGGGCAGCTCAAGCCGGAAGCAGGGGTGGGCCGAAGAAGAGCGTGGAGGTGGGAAGGTACAGTCATGTGATGCAGAAGCCACAGATTTGGTAGTTGATTGGTTCCTGGGGGTGAGGGAGAAGGAAGAGTAAAGGGGGATTGAGGATTTAGAATCTGAGTTGTTGGGGAAGAGTGGCTGGCGGTGGTGGCCGGGTCCCTCGGGGGAAATGGGTTGGATAAGAAAACAGACCTCCTGGGGCCTTGGTTTCTTTAGGAGGAGACTGGACACCAGATGCTCTTAAAGGTTTCTGTTTGTGTGATTGTGATCAATGGTTTGAGGGTTGTTGGTTGTCTGAAATATTATAGAGTACAGTTGTACAAAAAGTAAATGGCTTATATATAACAGGCACTCATAAACCTGATTGGTTGATCATGTTAATCATTAGCTCTGAAATATTTACATCTGCAAATAGCCTTCTTTCTGAGCTCGTTTTGCTTATGGTTTTCTTAGCGTATTGACTTACTCTTCCTACTGTTTTATATACTAAGAATATCAACATTTTTTAGATATGTGTTCTAAGTATATATTTTAAATATATATATTTCTATTCTGGTCCTCAGTTTCCTCCTTTGTGAGACTGAAGTTGTAGTAAAGTACAGATTTTTAGAACTCTCTGAATACCCTTTTGGGAGGAATTCCAAGCAGAGGGAACAGCATGAGCAAAGCATCAGAGATGGTTAGGAGGATGTGTGTTCTTTGTGACCCAGTGTGCCAAGCTGGGGAATTATGCAGGAGAAGCCTTGTTTCAGAGGGCTGTCTATGTAGGCTAAGGAACTTGGATCCTATCTTACGGTGATAGGGAGTGTCTTGGGCAGAGACTTGTGCCAGGTGGTATAATTGGGAATACCATCCAGGGAGCCAGGGCGAAGGACCAGGGAGAGCTAAAGAGGGAAGAACGCGAAGCTAACACAAGAAGGCATCATTGAGGTGGCCATTGCTATAGGCAACTGATTGGTTGATTCCAAGGGATGTCTGAGAAGTTTTATGAAATGTATCTCAGCACAGATCACCTAGAGAAAAAAGAGAGAAGCTTTTATCCATGTTTCTTATCTCCCATTGATTAAAGGTGGCCCTGCTTCTGGGTTTCACATGTCTGACTGCCAGGTGGGTTCCCATGGGTGACACATGAAGCACCAACAGTGGAGTCTAAGGGAGAAGGGCCCTGCCAGGTTGCACTTGTGTGAAACTGACTGGATTATTCATGGAACTGGCTGCCGTAGCAATGCAGGAATAAGAGGTGAGTTTGAGAGGGTTTTTGAAGCTTTGCATAAAAGAAGGCCAATACAGGGAGCTATTGAGAGATTTTAAACAAAGGAACACCTAATCGGTTATACAATGGTGTGCTGGTAAGTGTTTAACAACCAGCTCTCCAGAAAAGTGTGTGTGTGTATATGTGTACACATGTCTATTATAAATTTTACTGATACGAAAAATGTATAGTGCACAATTTACAAATAATAATAAAATATACAATACTCTTTATCATAAAGTCCATATAGCTAATTGATTCTGACAGGTTTCTGTTAGTTTTTGCTGAACTCTTATATCCATGGCAAACCTATGGTTGCCATTGATGAAAGAGGGTATCGATGTTTTCCTTTTACATTATTGTCTAAGATGAAAATGAAGCAAAAAAGGTGTATCCCAGACTTTTACTTGTTTATTAAACATCTTTATGAATTGGTTAGCACTTTTTGATACTAGAAGAATGTCTCAATATTTTTTGTTTTATTCAGTGTAACTACTGCAAGCACCGCACCTTTTATTAACGTTTTCTCCATCACTTTCTTAAGCCTAGCCAATCAATAAAACAGATACCAACCTGTGATTTATAGTGTTTCTCAATTTCAGTGCAAAAATACTCCCATAATGGACAATTTCAAGTCTCAGGAAATTGGGAAGAGGTGTGCAGTAGCATAACATTATATAGTATTTCCAAATACAGTAGTCCTTTCTTATGCAAGGGGGATACATTCCAGGACCCCCAGGAGATGCCTGAAACCTCAATAGTACTGAACCCTATATATACATGTTATTTCATATACACACAAACTATGATAAATTTTAATTTATCAATTAGGTACAAGAGGTTAACAATAACTAATAATAAAATAGAGCAATTATAACAATATACTATAATAGAAGTTATGTGAATGTGGTCTCTCTCAGTCTCAAAATATCTTTTTGTACTGTACTCATCCTTCTTCTTGGGATGATAAAATGTCTGTGTGATGACATGCAGTGAGGTGAATGACCTAGGCATTGTGATATAAATGGGAAATTCCAGAAATAAGCAATTCATGAGTTTTAAATTGTGTACTGTTTTGAGTAGC
>CAUYSK010032217.1:0-15076 GCA_963575035.1 Avahi laniger
TAAGGGTGCTCTTGTGCTTTTGAAGAGGTAGAGAAAATACAGAATTCAGGTTTACTTTCAGGTCTCCTGAATATTCTAGGAAGAATATTACTAAGAAGGTATGAGAGTCTTGCTATTTTTAACCCCTGAATGTAGGAGTAGTGGTGGGTCTGGGAACCAGAGAATTCATCAAGGCACAGGAAATATCAGTGAATTCAAGGTCTACCTCTAAAGATACCATGGAATTTTATTATGGTTTACTTCTTTTTTTTAATTTCAAAATATTAAGGGTGTACAAATGTTTTAGGTTACATGGATCATTTTTGTAATGCTTGAGTCCCTGCTATAGGTGTGCCCATCACCCAAATAGTGCTCAGAGTACTCATTACTTTGGGTTATTCCCCCTCCTATTTACTTCTTTAAGGCAACTCTAGGGAGCCTTAAATGATGTACAAGGGTTTCCTAATGTTTGAATCCTGTAGATCACAAAGTTTAGTAGGAAAATAAAAGTCATCATAGCATGGACATATCCACCAAAAAACTAACAAATTTAAAAATTAATGACCACTCAAATATTATTTCCTTCTTGACACTAATATGTATCCAGTGGTATACTGAAGCTGGCTCATAGGGGCTCTCATAGTCAACATGTATATCTTTTTTCAACTCCCAATTCAACGGCATCACATTGGTAGCTTGGAATTAGCCTTAATAGAGTATTTACACTATGACAATTGGCCAACAATTTAAATCGGAGCTTTTTGTTTTTCTGAGAACTTGTTAAAAATTTACCAGCAAATCACTGGGTCTATTTATGCCCATTGGATCAATATCATTAGTGGACCACTTATTGCCTTTTGTTGAAAACACCTAAAAGAAAATAAAATTCATTTTAAACAGAAGGCAGAGTGAAACTTTATATCTTGCAAAGGATACAAGATTTTATGACTGATGAAAGTGATGTTGGGCTCCTGTTCAAACAAACACACATATAACCATTGACAAATAAAGATGTGAGAGATTTTGGTCAGTTATCAACTAAAGAAGGGAAATTAACAAAATACATACTTAAATGCAATGAGTTACATATCAAACTATGAGGAGAGGCCCTAGTGAAAAATGACAAAACCTTAAATATTTTTCTCAAAAGTATTCCTTCTATTTATGGCACATGTATAGCACCCTAAAATTACAACATTCTCATCGATGCTATTAGAAATTTTATTTGGAAAATTTTCACCCTCAATATAATTTATTTAAAACATGCTATATTATATATATAATCTAAATTATTATAAGATAAAATAATTTTAATTTCATTTTAACATAAAGTTCAAGTTAATTTTTGGCAGAGATAGATTTTATATTCCTAGAATGTTGCACAACTTTGCTACATGCTTGGTGCTCAGCTGAGGTATAATGAACGAATAAATAAATAAAGGATGAAGGACATTGTGAAGGTGTTACTTAGGAGGAGTATCTTAGTCAGTGTGGGCTGCTATAACAAAATAACATAGCCTGGATGACTTAAACAACAAATATTTATCTCTCACAGTTCTGGAGGCTAGAAAGTCTAAAATCAAGGTGTTGGCATATTCAACGTCTGGTGACAGCCCTATTCCTGGTTTGCAGATGGTCAACTTCTTGTTGTTTCCTCATATGGCAGAGAGAGAGAGGCAGAAAGAGACAGACATCTTATCTCTTCTTATAAGGGCAATAACTCCACCATGGAGACTCCACCCTCATGACCTCATCTAAATCTAATCACTTCCAGAAGGCCCTACCTCCAAATACCATCACATTGCGGATTAGGTCTTCAACACAGGAATTTCAGAGGAAATTCAGTCCATAGCAAGGACTTTGAAGAATAAATAGGATTTTCCCAGAAGTACTGGGAATTCATGGTGGGGTGTGAAGGCAGAGGGATTAGCATTCAAAGGCCAGGAACCATTAAACAACATACGGCATGGAAAGTTTAGGAAACTGCGATTTGTTTTTGTTATTTTTGAAGTTTAGGATGACAGAACAGTCAAAGAGAAGGCAGGGACCATGTTCAGTAGCTTCCATATTTTACATAATCTTTTTCTTTGCAGAAAATGAAAGTTATTCAAGGTTTTCAAGCAGATACCATATCAATATTTAAGAAACATCACTTTCTGGGCAAGTGGAGAATGGATTGGAAACAGAGCATCTAATCCAAGAGGCAGGAATGCCAGTATGAAAGCTATTGCCATTGTCCAAGGGAAAGATACTGGAAGTTTGAACTAAGATTTTATTGGGTGGGGGTGTTGAATCATTCCTTGTAGAGCAGCAGAGAGTGGAGAAGGAGAAGCTGAGGGTAGGGATTGTCCCACTGTGAGAGGGGGAAACAGTTCCTTGATGTGCGTTTGGTCTGGACTGAAGTCTTGGAAACTTTGGATAGCTATAATAGAGGATGCCAATTATTAAAGGCTTACAAGGGCTGGACACTATTGAAGATGTTCATGCACATTATCACATTTGACTGTCGTAAATGATGACAGGGCTGTGATTTCAAGCCAAGTTTGATCCCAAAAGAATACTCTTGAGCCTTAATCTCTATTGCCTCCCCTTAAGTAGCCAGAGAAATTGAACTGAATGCTTGTGTGGAGATTCAGTGGGGAAGCTGTGACGTGAGAAACAGAATATCATGTATGTATGCATAGCCTTTTGAGTATGTATCTACACCTACGCTAAAGTCTTAGGGAGGGAGCATGGCACTGCCACAGTTTGGGTTCTTCAGTTGCAGACACTGAGATGGTGTTTGCAAGATGTTCCTTAGGGATCAACAGCGGTGAAAGGAAGGGTGAGAAAGCAGGAATGAGAGGAGGGAAAAGGCATCTGTAATCCAGACCTGAAAAAGTCTTTGTCAGTCTGGGGTAAGCAGCACCCATCAGAGTTGCCCAGTACTGGGTAGAAATGGCCGTCCTTTATGCACACACGGGAAGGGCCTGACCTCAGGCGAGGGGTTCAAGGCAACTGAGGCAGCACCTGGACGTGCTGAGAGCTGGAGGTTGGGCTGCACTCCTCAAGCTGGGAAGTGTGTCCTTCCTTGAAGGGAGATGTGGGTGACACATCTCTATAACTACCACCAGCATAAGAGTTAATCTGATCTCTCTGGGTATCAGACAGCCTTGATTCAAAGCCTGCCTCTGACAGGTAGATTTCCTAACTTCTCTGTGCCTCTGTTTTGTCGTCTGTAAAGTGTGTGTGTGTCTCTGGCAGAGGCTGAGAACAGCATCTACCTAACAGAGCATGCAGGTTAAAAGAGATAATACTCATTAGAGCGCCTGGCACACAGCAAGCTTCCTATAAATCTTAGTCATTATTCAAAAGACATGACACTTTTAAAATTTGAATGGTTGAAATCCCTTACCTAAAACATTTTATGCCAACTTGCATTTTCTTCATACAGCATTGAAAATATAAACATTAATTCTACTCAGTGCAGTTTACATTAATTGATCTTAGTTATCATAGGAGAAAGAGAAATAAGAGATTGTTGTGAATAATTTTGGAAATATGATGAACGTGAAGACATTTATCTGTAAATGCTTTTCTTAATCAGAAAATCAGAGTGACTAACTTAAAAGTGAAGAAATTACTTTGTGAAGATTGTGTTTCCCCAAATTCATTTCATTCCCTTCCTTTTTCAGTCCCCGAAAGGAAGAGCATGCATGCTCCTCTTCTCCCAACTCACCTGTACTGTGCAGTAGATAGACAGATGAGATAGACGAGTAGATGCTGCTTGGGGGGTTCTCCGGGTGTTACCTACGATTTCACTTTCCCTCTGTCTAGATGGATGTCTCTTAAGAACAGAAACTGGATCTTAATCTTCTTATGGTAGCTCCTAAACTGAAGTATGTACTTACAGTTTGTCAGTTTTAGGATGTCACAAAGCAAACATGTAATTTAGGTGCCCCTGAGACTGATCTGGTCACACACCAAGAAGCACAGCTGACCATAATTTTCTGAAGTTAAAGTACTCCAGATTTCTCAATTATTTGGCTCAATAATTCTATAAATACATATCAAATCAGTCATCTATGGTAGGAGGCCAGATAACATTCGGTGGCTGAGATCCTCTTTTTAAAATGTAGACTTTTCATTGAATAGAAGATCCCTATAAAATGTCTCTTGAGGGAAGAAAGTTCTCTTCCTCTTTCCCCATATACACAAACAAGCATGTGTCCTGAACATGAGTCTAAAGCTATGGGTGCTGAGAGACCCAAGGTTGGGTCCATGATGGACAGACCACGCCAGGCCCCAAGCAACCCGGCACTGGCACAAACCACCCACAGGACTGCCAGGACCAGTCAGGGGAGCATGGATGGGGGGGTGGGAAGAAGCAGAAGTTCCAAGTGTGTAAAAGAATAATTACTAATATCCATGTCTCATCAACATTGTAGTAATAATACCAATTATATCTTTTAAAGAGTAAATTAGCATCCAAGAGACATTGCCCCACATCCTGCCATGGTCCTGCCATCATGTTAGAGAGGGTAGGGGCAGACACTTTTCAGTGTGTGTGTCTTGGTGTGGCCATTCCTGCTCCTCACGCCCCCTCTTTTGTAGCAACTCAAAAGTTTCTGTACCTCCTGCATGAATAGACAGGTTTTTTAAACACAGCCTGCTCCTAAGGGTGCGAGCCCGCACAGCCCCCTCCTCCACCACACAGGCCTGGAGTTCCATCTCTCCTGGTGTCCCCTGGTCTGAAAATGCCCAGGGGCTACAGTAGTTCCCCGGCTCAATGGGGTTAGTCTAGTTTCTCCAAATCACCTCGTGATTTCCATATTCCCTAGTGATTTTTATTTAATGCAAGAGTACTTTTTTACAAGGCATTTTGAAGTCTTTAAAGATTAATTATGAATACATTGGGAAGTGCACTATTACAAAACGAACAGCCCTACAGATCTCGGGTAAAGCGTTTTGCATGACTCAGTGGGGCCTCTGGGCATATTTCAGTGGGTTTCTTGGGCTTCTCACAATACAGGGTTGGCTGAAAAGGGGAGGTGCTGCCCAGGTGATAATTACACAGACTGGAAGTGTGGTAAAAACCAGCTCTGGAAAAGCCTCTCCTGGGATATTCTGGCTAGAACAGCTATAATTTTTGGCCTTTTCTCTCCGACCCTGGGGACTTTCAACTGGATTAGCCAGAGGCACTCCCTGCCGATTCCAGCCTCTGAGGGCCCTCTCTGCCCCGCTGCCGTGGGCTGGGCTCCTTGGTCCAGCAAGCTCCTCGAGCTGCTGACAGACTCAAGGCTGTGAGATCCAGGTTTTGAAGGAGGTAGGGCAAGCCCTGGCAAATGTGTTTTGGTACCTGGCACTTGTTCCTGGAAATAGCCAGCGTCTAAGCAGGAGCGGGCATGAATTTGGAGCCAGGGGAACTAGGTTTGAACCCTAGTTCTTCAGTGATGAGTTGTGGGACCTTCAACCTGCCATTTCTGCTTTCTGGGCTATGGTTACTTCAACTTTAAAGTGAGAGAATTTTACCAGGACTCTGAGATCTCCTCTAGCTCTTAAAATGCGTAATGTTTTCAACTCTGGGCACACATTAAACTCAGCTGGGCAGCTTTCCAGACACACCAATGCCCAGGCCACACCCCCAGAGATTCTGATTCAATTGGGTTGGGGTAGGACCTACGTCTAGGGGCAGATCCGGGTTTGTGGGTCCTGAGGAACATACGATTTGAGGGCCCTTGTTAAGAAGAAGAAAATGATATCTCACTTTTGCAAATTTTACAAAAGTGTGACTTTGGGAACACATTGTTAGAGTTCCTTCCATCCCAGAGCCTTGGGAAGAGTCTATATGCAAGTGAGGGACCCTAAAGGTTAATTTTATTGCTTCCGAGTAAGTCTATGGATACTCAGGCATCAATATGTTATAAAATCTCCCTAAGTGATTCCAACATGCACAATTCCAGAGTGAGAATCCTTGGGGTAGATTTTGAATCCTAAGGTTGGTACCCCAGCGGATGAGTGTGAGAGCACGTGGTAACCCATAAAGCCCCGCCTGGAATGTCCTTGTCTGGAAATTTCCCCTTATGCATCTCTCTCCTAACTAAACCCCACTCACCACTAAGACTCACATTTGAGATCACCTCCTCCAGGAAGCCTTCCCCAATTCTCTAGTTAGCTGCTCTCTACTGTATTTGTCCCAGACCCATGCAAAGCTCTGACATGGCTCTTGCCATACTCTCTTATAATTATTTCTTTACACTTCTTCTTCCCCTACTGAACTGTAAGCTCCTTAGATGTGTCGGCAGCCTCAGGACCTAGCACAGTATCCAACACATGAGGCCTTCGTGAAAAATATGAAAAAAAATTGTAAAATTGTAAAGTATTATTATTTGTATATAGAAGACCTTCTCCATCTCCCACCTACACTATATTTTCAAGCCTCTTCTTTCAATAACCAATAAAGATACCACCCTTGGAATCTAGTCAGAATCTCCTTGTTTGCCAATGTAAGGTTTCTGAACTCCTATCGAATACCTAATAAAAACCTAGATGAACCATTGCATGGCATTGCTCCCGGGGTGGGAGGATGTCAGCACAGCATATGGGTGTATCAGACGGCATCCTGGCCGGAGCCTAAAGACATGCTCTGCCAGGATTCTGAACACAGCTTAAGGTAAGGACCATTTGCCCTCCGGTCTCCTCCTGGTCACTCCCATGTCCCCAACCAAATCAAAGCCAGAGGAATGGGGCCCAGTGCTGCTGGACACAGGGTCAGATCCTCTGACCTTAGCTCAGAGTCGGGTGAGTATAAGAGGAGGAGAATGGATCTAGGGAGGGAAGATTAGACAGGAAAACCAGCTCGATGAACCGGGTGATGTCATGTTGTTGGGAAGGGAGGAAATAATTGGTTGTGTTGCAAATCTGTAATAAGTAGATGTAGTTTAAAGTAGTTCTGCTGAACTTCTTATGTGAAGTGAAAAACTTACCAAAATTGGGGCAGATTATAACTAGCTTAAAAGTATGGAGAGATAGCGCAACCATTTCTATGTAATCAGCTGCTATGTTTTAGAAAAAGGAAGAACCAGCATGCAGGAGTTTTGACTCCCACCTTCCTGTTCCTCCCCTCATTTTTGAGAAGTAATTATTCTTGTTTCTACTGAAATCTTACTTTTTCCCCCCGGGTCCCGCAGCTCTTGGCACCGACTTCTTTCCCCACCGCCTCCCACGGTACAGCAGAGAGTTCTAAGGGATTCCCCTTCCCAGCGGAAGGAACAGCACAGGCCTGTCTGGCTTACACCTTGGCTTTCTGGTCCTGTGCACGGCTATTACCCCATGGACCATAAACTTGGGGTCCGCTGGTCTCCTCCTCAGCCCGAAACCCCATCGCTCACCTGGAAGGGGGCCGGGCACAGCGCCTGCTGGCTCTGGGTGCCACAGGGAGGCGGGGCTCAAGGACTCAGGTACTGGGAGGCAGGTGTCTGCAGTACCGGGGGAGGCCAGTAGGGGCGCCCGCCTCACAGCCTCTTCTGCGGGTCCTCTGTCCGCTCCTGCTCACCTTATTCGCCTGTGTCATTTACACAGGGAGTCGCCATAAGCAAAGAGAAGAGCATCCTCTCAGGGCACTTTCCGGGGGCGTTTTTTTTTGGAGTCCACCGTTCCCCCCAAGTCTGGCTGCTGCCCACCATTCCTTTTCTGCTTCTCTCAACTCAGGCATTTTTGAGCAGATGCGCGATGACAACGTGAGGGGCAAGTCCATGGGATGCTTTTGTTTCTCTGGTTCTTTTTTTTTTTTTTAAAGACTAGTCAAGTGCAGTAGTGAGGAGGGGGGAAAGTAGTAGAACAAGGAGTTCAATCTGTAGTTCTTAAAGTCTGTAGGGGAGAGATTCAGAATAAAAATGTGACTGACCCTAACCACTTTTGAACTTTCTAGTCTCTTACGCTGTGGTTAAGACTGCGATCTGGAATGCAGAACCACATTTGTCAGGGTTGTTTTTCTCTTCAGCCTTCTAGAAAGAAGGAGAGGTTCTAATGGAATTAAAGCGGAGGTCTCAGCAGAACTAGGGAAAAGTAAGGAATCCTCTTGGCTAAGACTGAGGGGGGCTTCAGGAAGAGATGAGAAGCCAGGGCCAGTGAGGCTGTGTCTGCTGGAGGAGACATGAAGGGGCGCCGGGCAGGAGCAGAGGGCCCAGGCGTGGGGAGCCTGTGTCTGCGCCTGCCGGTGCGGGACTGTGGCCAGAAGCCTCCCGGGCAAGAGGCTGTGAAGCTGTTTCCTTCCTTCTGGGGATTGTAGTCATGAGTTGCAGGCGTAGAATGACTCCAAGGGACCAGGGAGCCACTACATACATAATTCAGGTACCCTGTCAGACTAGGGATGCCTTGAGGGCCGGGCCATGGTGTCTTCTTAGTAACTCAGCCCCCAGAACAACATCTGATGCTCAGGAGGTGCTGAATAAATGGTGGTTGAATGAATGAATGAATGAATGAAGAGTGAAGACAAATGATGTTTCTGTGGACTATGTCTTTAAACACCGTGGTAAAAGTGCTCACAAGCTGGCCACTGAGCAGGTAGAGTTTTTCTTTCTAGATACCAGGTGGGAGAATGTGCCAAAGCAAAGCAATTCCCTCTGTCCTCTACCCCTCGACAGCTATTCTCCCTTCCCTGCCCCCACAATAAAAGGTAACCTGGGACTAGGTTTGGGGTCCAAGCTAGCATTCTGAGCTCCCAGTTCCAAACATGTGTCTACTGCCTGGTGCCCTGGCAAGCCTGTGCCTGAGGAAAGCCCACAGGAGGACTGTCAGTCTGACTTCTCTTTTTATACAGCTCTCAAATCCAAGGCTATAAATCCTGGTCCAGAGATCGAGACAGGGGTGTGCCCTCGGTGCTTTGGACATGTGCTCCGGCAGGAAGAGTCTTCTAGAAATCAGTCTCCCTCTATCTAGGGGACAATTGTAAATAACCATTCCCATGTCAAATCCAGCTATTTCTAGGGCCTTAAAAGGCTAATTAACATAACCCTAGGAGTACTGAGTACATTGCCGTGAAAACCAATGGCCCTGCAGCCTACTCCAACTCAGAGGGTTCCTTGACTCCCAGGGCTCATGACTCAGAGTCATGACTCAGGCAGGTTTTGATAGGTTTCAGGAGCATCTCCTCTCACTACCTCTCACTACCATGGGAGGAAGGCTCTGCCCAGGTGATAATTGCTTTGACCCTGAGTCTACTAAAAACTGGCAAGAAAATGCTATGGCAGCTACGGAGTTTTCAGTGCTTGAGAAGTGAAGCAGAGCTAGGGCTCGTAGAGATGCAGTAAAACCTGGTTTAATAACTGGGCTGGGAAATTGAATGGTCTCATGAGACCTGGCAGAGAATCCTCAGACTTCCATGAAAAGTCCAGACCTAGTTAGTAGGTATGAAACCACAGAGGGGATTCAGTGTGATAGTTTCAAGTGGGACCTATAGCCTCAAATTTCCTAGCTGAGCAACTTCTGTCTGCACGATCATGGGCAAGTTCCTAGCCTCTCTGAGCCTCAGTTTGCTCATCATTAAAATGGAGATAAACATAGTATGTACTGCATAGGTTGTTGTAAAGATTAAACAAAATTGCACAGTGCCCAGTAGGTAATAAACATTCAATAGCACTCACTTTCTTCTTCAACACTCAGTAGGAAGCCAAGTTGAGGTCCATAGTTGGTCAAGAAACTCTTTCTGAGCATTTATTTAAATTTTTTTTCCTCTTTTACCACCCCTGATATCAAATCTAGTAAACAAAGAAAGACAAATAAAATACATAAACTGCAACTGGAGGGTCGATTCCTTTATTGATGTGTAGCACATTCTTTGCAGATCCACATTACTTAAGCAGTACTCCAGGGCCACACTAAGATGCCACTAGCAGCTACTCAACAAGTTTACATTAAGCTCCTACATAGGACTACAGCATGGCCTATGACAAGTCCTACCCTCGAGAAGTTCACAGTCTAGATGGAAAGACATGTTCAAACATATAATGTCGGCACTAGGGCGAAGGTGCGAATGCAGTCTATCCTGTCTCAGAATCATCAAAACACAAGTCCTAGACTCCACCTCCTCCAATCCTGGGTCAGGGAGCAAGCCCATGAACTTACATTTCTCACAAACTCCCAGGGATGCTGCTCTGCTGTTTTCTGGCTCTTTGAGTAACACTGCTATAATAGAAGTCAAAAGTTATGGAGTTATTTATAGAAGAGGGAGAGGGTAGTTTTTTGTGTGGGGGGAAGGGTTCTATCTGGAGTGACTTCATGGAGGAAGTAGTATTTAAGCGAAGCCTGGAAGTATGGGTAGGATTTCAGCAGGTAGCAACTAGGGGAAGTGTTTTCACATAGAGAGAATACTAAAAAGTCAGGAAACATGCAGAATACATTCAGCAAACCAAGGAATACCAGGGTGCGTGTGTTGGGGAAGGAAGGGTGAAAGGACATTGGTTTCTAGAGACCTGAGTGCTCAGGCTGAGAAGGCTGGCCTTATTCTCTAGACGACAGGGTCCCCACATGCTTTTGAGCATGGGAAGAATGTCATCAATTTGATGACCTGATGCCTCATGTCTGTGTGTGAGACAGATTAGAGAAAGTGATGAAGACTAAGAAGATGAGATGGCCCGTAGGCTTTTTGAATTCTTTAAGGGAAAAGGAGGTCATCTGGAAGCCTAACCTTGGCCAGTGGGAGCAGAAAGAAGGCCTTAGACAGGAAAGACAATGAGGAGGGAATATCATCAGGATTTTAAAATTAAATTGCGTGTATCAGATGAGAGGGGAACAAGTTAGAGAGGATCCCAGGGAATGGAGCCTGAGTACTGATGCCAGTGAAAGAGAAAAGGATTTTAGGGAGAGGGAGGATTTAACAAAGAAGGTCATGACCTGGATTTTGTACCTGTTGAATCTGAGGTGCCTGCCAGTTACATATTAATAAATAGCTTGATTTGCAAGCCCGTGTTCAGTAGAGAGTCTGGCACTGGGCATTTGTATCTGAGTGTGTCACATGGAAATCACTGTGGAAACTGGGAGAGCACATGACTTCATCAAAGAGAACACATAGAATGAGGAGAGAAGGCCATGGGCAACCGAATCTTAGGGAGTGTCGACATTTAGGTGGTTGGTGGAAGAGGAACAGGTGAGGAAGACTCAGGGAGAGTGGTCTGGCAGGTGCCACTCTGGAGAGGCGGTTGAATGCCGAGTCCAGAATGACAATGAAGGAGGAGACTTTTGCAAGGTAGAGGTTCGTCATAGTTAACTGCTACAGAAGCCGAGAGGGAAGAAAGAGAAGCCATCGTGTGGACAGACACTGTCCCGAGTACACTTTCCAAGGTGGGGCAGGATCCAGGCTGCAGAGGCAGGGAAAGAGTGGGGGTGAGGAAGTGGAGAAAGCGAGTGTTGAGCGGTGACAGGAAGAAAATGGGACAGTAACTGGAGAGGGAGACAAGGTCACAGGAGGGTTTAGTTGGCGTTTGAGGATCTGGGGACTGAGCGTGTGTGGAGGCCAAGGGGAAGGAGCCAGAGGAGAGGGAAAGATTAAAGAGGTAAGAAAGAGAGGGGATGATGGACGCCGCGGGTCTGGGGGTGAGGAGAGGGTGGGACGGAAAGCTATGGGACGGAAGGACCACTTTAAATTGACGTCCTCTGAGTGTTCTGGCAATGAGACTGCCTTGGATGGGGTCCAACCAAGACTCTCCTTTTACTAAAGCAAACAGCATGGTGGCACTCACAGAGCCCTGGGATTCTCAAATACAGAGGCGGTGTCTGCTTTTTCCCAAGATCACTCTCTCCGCTTTCAAGCATTCAAAAAGAACTAAAGGTTAAATTAGAATGTCAGTATTCTAATTTTCCAGCAAATTTATTTCCTTCCTTGGTTAGCCAGATCAAGGAGTCTTTTCCTTCACCTGGATTCCCAAATTTAATTAGCCAACTTCCTCCTTCCCTTCTGAGAGTCAGAAAATAGACCTTATTTCTCTCCTTCCCTTTCCTAACTTTTGCTTATCTAAGCTAAGGGCCCCACGGGAGCTTTCAGCTGCTTTCTCTCAGCTGGTCCCTCGCAGCCCCCTGACTCTGGGTTAACCTTGTCCGGCTCCTCTGGGACCACTTTGAGGAAGGCTTGCTAGGTATTGTGATCTACTAATAGATCCCTTAAGGGGAAGTCCACCCCGTCACAGTAGATCTTACTACCTAACACCTAGTGAAGTCCTAGGCTTTGCTGAGCTCAGCCAAGACACCGCAGGAAACACATGGTCTGGGGTCCCAGAGAGGTTGTCTATATCTCAAAGAATAATGCTAAACAGACAGAGTACAAAGCCGTCTGGAATAGAAGGCTTTAGCGTTTTATTTCAAGAGTCCTCTTGTTTTCTAAAATTTTCTTTGGGAGGGAGTAGCTCTGTGACTGAGCATGAGAAATAGGTAAAATGTGTTTGCTTCTCAGCTTTTGTATTATTTTCAGGTAGTGTTATGGCATTATTAATCTCAGCTTGGCATTGGTCCACATGCTAATGCTTTTTTAAGGGCATGTCATTAGTTTGAGCGACAGAAACATGTTCTGTACCTTTCATAGAAGTACATTAATCTCTGTTCTTAAAACATTGTCTTAAACATCAAGTTCTGTTCCATACCATTTACACAACCAGAGCGCTGGAAATTGTAACTCTATGTCATCTTTCATGTTAAATTGAAGATGTCAGGAGAAATAAAATGGCCAAACGTGACTAAGAAGACGGCAGGTGGGGCATGAACGTCTGCTCTAAGTCACGATTTCAAAATCTTGTTATAACACAGAGATGAGGAGTTTATTTCCCACTGTTTTCAGTTTTTATTTGGGACTTTAAAAATAAGACATTCATGAAAATTATGAAAAATGTAGATTTAATAAAATATAGAGAATGAGCTGTGCTTTAAAATTAGAAATGGAGTAAAGAACATGCATGATGTATGGTTTTTGGTGCAGTAACATTGGAATCAAGTCTTTATTCTTCCATTTTCAAAAGTATTGGTCTCGGTCTTTACATTGCAGTAATGAAAAATACTTAATACGTGCTCATGAAGTACAGTGGTCATTTTGCCCGAGTGGATGTGGCCACTCACTAAAATGACTCAGTGAGAATGTAAGGAAAAGAATTTGCCCATTTATGCTGTTTCAAATCTTCCAACAAAAGGAGCAGGTTCATAGGAAGGCTAGGTACAGATGCCAGAGTCAGACTGGTTTAAATCACGGTTCTGTGGGACTTTCGTCAATTTACTTGCTCTCCCAGTGTCTTGGATTCCTCTTCTGTAAAATAGGGATTATAAGAATAGCAACCTACCTCAAACGATGTGGCGATTAAATAATTTAGCATAGGCAGAGTGCTGCAACAGATGCTGAGAGTGCTGCATGAAGATCCCTTTTGTAGGGCACCCACCCCCGGCCCCACCTGCTGCAGGTTTGGGCCGCTAAAGGCTCATACCTGTGCCTTTCTTGAGAGACTTGCCCTTGGCTGACAGGTGCTGTCTTGCTGGAGGCACATGTTATGCACTCTCCCAATCCCACCCTACTGGAGGTGGCCCATAGCCAATGACCTAGTGGGTCAGGGTTACAAGAGCCTGCGCCCTTGCTTCTGGGAGGAATAAACGCTGTGGTACAATTCCCCATTCACAGCTCCCGTGGAATCAGGCTGAGGCCAGGCTTCTGATGCCGCACTATGCCTGGCTTCTTTCCTTGCCCTCCCCTGCGTCTCTCACTCCTTTCTTGGTTTCTCCTCAAAAGCCATCCCTCATATGCATAGGAATCCCTGTCTCAGACTCTGCTGGGGAACTTGGGCTGAGACCGGTACTTCAAATAGTGCTTGGTACTTAGTCCTTCTTCAGTAAATGTTAGCAATTATTAAACATTAAAAAATTAACCCCGGTGAGATTGGCCTCTATCAAAAAATCACAAAACAACAAATGTTGGTGAGGATGTGGAGAGACAGGAACACTCTTACACTGCTGGTGGGACTGCAAATTAGTACAACCTCTGTGGAAAAGAATTTGGAGATACCTCAGAGAGCTAAAAATAGAAATACCTTTGGATCCAGCAATAGCGCTATTAGGCATCTACCTGAAAGAGCACAAAACATTCTACTATCAAGCTCCATCTTTTGAGGCCCCGGCCCCTTTGGCCGTAGGATTAGATGATTGGGATAGTCGGGATAATGGTACAGCGACGTAGGTAGTGGCAGCGGGGTTTGAGGGCGAGAGTGCACTGCGTGGCTTTTCCAGGATGGCGGAAGGAGGCTACGCGGCCCGTGACTCGAATCCGGAACCCAGACCGAGAGGCACACCCTCCCCCTCCTATTCTTTGGACCGTTTTGAGCAGAGGTCTTGGTGGGTTTCCACCTCCCAGTGGAGGACCAGCCTTGGGGGGAGAGGTGAGCATTCGGATCCCTCCTGCTTTTGATTTGAGCTGGCACAAAACACTTGCGACAGGCGTGGCGGTTTGTGTGGTGGCGGCCCTATGGAGCCTTAAAGAATTGGAATCAGGAAGGGCAGCCTGGCGTGGTCGGGTTCTGACAGTTCTGCTCAGGCTGCTCCTGCAGCTCTGAGCGGCCGTGGGCACAAGGGAGGAGGACTTTGGCCCAAACCCTGGGCGCCGTGGCTGCCGCCCAAGTCAGAGCTAAGGGCGTAGTGGCGGCTCAGCCCCCGCCCCCACGGGGCCCGCGCTCCAAGACCCGAAGCCCGTGGGGCCACCTGGGGCCGCCGTGGCTGAGCTGCTGCCGCTGCTGTGGGAGGATGTCCTGGCTGGTGCTGCAGCTGCCACAGGCGGGGAGAGGCCTCTGGGGACCACTGGAGCCGCTCGCCCTGAAGACAACAAACTCTAGGCTGTGGGCGCCCTGGGGGTTGACACAACTGCGCTCACAGCTCCATGAGAGCAGATCACGACGGAGGGGGGTGCTGGGCAGGTTGCATGGTAGCATGACTGCCGCCACCGCCTCGGCCATGTCTGCCATCAAATGTCATTTATTTATTTTATTTTATTTCAATTATGCAAGATGAATAAATTCTGTGATCTAATGTACACAATTGGCATCACAATTATACTGCATTATATACTTGTAATTTGCTAAGAGGGCAGATCTTAAATTTT
>CAUYSK010032218.1:0-33747 GCA_963575035.1 Avahi laniger
TAAATGATGTTGGGAAAATTGGATATTCACATGCAGAAGAATAAAATTAAACTTTTATCTCACAAAATCTACAAAAATCAATTCAAAATGGATTAAAGATTTAAATATAAGATCCCCAAACTATGAAAACATTAGAAGAAAAAGTAGGGGAAAAGTTCTAGGACTTTGGTCTGGCCATTTTTGTATATGACCTTAAAAGTACAGGCAACAAAAGCAAAAATAAACAAATGAGATTACCTCAAACTAAAAACTTCTAAACAGCAAAGAAAACAATCAACAGAGTGAAGAGGCAACCTACAGAAAGGGGGAAAATATTTGCAAACTATCCACCTTACAAGGGTTAATATCCAAAATATATAAGGAACTCATTTCAATAGCATGAAAATCAACAACCTGACTGAAAGTTGAGCAAAGGACAGACATCTCTCAAGACAAATCATAAAAATGGCCAAAATCTATATGAAAAACTGCTCAACATAAATAACCATTAGGGAAACACACAATAAAACCCAATGAGATATCACCTCACTCCTGTTAGAATTGCTTATAACTAAAAAGACAAAAGATAACAAATTTGGTGATATTGTGAATAAAAGGAAAGCCTTGCACACTGTTGCTGGAAATGTAAATTAGTGCAGCTGTTATAGAAAAATTAAAAATAATACTGCCATGTGATTCAGCAATCCCACTTCTGGGTATAATATATATCCAAAAGAAATAAAATCAGTATGTTGAAGATATATCTGCACTCTCATGTTTACTATAGTGCTATTCACAGCAGCCAAGACAGGCGATTAACCTAAGCGTCCAACAGATGAATGGACAAAGAAAATGCGACATAAATGCACAATAGAATATTATTCCACCATAAAAAAAAGGAAATCCTGTGATTCGCAACAACATGGACAAACCTGGAAGACATTATATTGAGTGATATATGCCAGGCACATATCACATGATCTCACTCATATATGGAATCTAAAATTGTCACCATAGAAATAGGAAGTAGAATGGTGGTTATCAGAGACCGGAGTAGTTTGAGAGGTAGAGGGTAAGAAAGGGTGGGGGAGATGTTTATTAAAGGATATGAAATTACAATTAGATCAGAGGAATAAGTTCAAGAGATCTATTATACAGCATGGTAACTATAGTTAATGAAGATATATTGTTTTCTTGAAAAATGCTAAGAAAGTGGATGTTTAATTTTCTCACCACAAAAATGATAACTGTGAGGAAATGAGTATGTATTTTAGTTAGATTTAACCATCCACACTGTACACATACTTCAAAATATCATGTATTTAATACATATAATTTTCTCTATCAACTTAAAATAAATTAATTAATAAATAAGATAAACTTGAAAAAAATTTAAAAATAGATCCAATATAAGGTAAATAGATTTTTAAATCTGAATAACTTGAATATAGTTTAATTTCTTAAAAGAAAAGTAAGGAAAGAAGAAGAGAAAAGATGGACAAAAATAAAAATACCTTATGTGTCCTAAAACTGAAGGAAGAAAATTGAAACAATTTTCCATATATATATGACTAAATATCCATATATGTCTATATCTCTATTTATCTATGTACATATTTAAAAATCTTTGATCATTCCATAATTTCATGAGATTTAAGTTTCTATTTTCATATCCCAAATGACTGCTAAATTATTTATAAAATTTTTGAAATAATTGATATTATTATAGAAAACTAGGTTTGTATTTTGTTTGCAGATTACACAGTTTGCAAATAATAAAACTGAGTAGTTGCCTATTATAAAGCTTCACAGTCACAAGTATTTCTTTCTTTTATGTATTATCCATTGTCAAGCCTGAAATGTAGCTGATATTTTATAAACCCGTAAATCCAAGATCTCCACCTCAGTAAACTTTCAATGTTAGATATAAACGAACACTGGATAACAATAAAAATCCTAGTTTGGGAACATGATTAAAGTTGGTTTCAATATTAGGAATTAAAAATGAAAATGTATTGCTTAATCTAAAAGCAATTCTTGTAAATTCAAAGAAGATCATTAACTCAAATTGTATACATAGTTTTGCAAATAGAGAAATATGTCTAATGAGGACAATAATATTTCAATTCTTTTATTGGTTAAGTAATCTTTTCTTATCACACTCTTTTTACTATTTCTCAGCTGTATCAATCCAAAACAAGCTTTCTAGGTTTTTCCTCTAAATGTCATCTAAGAATGGTTGGTCATCATAAACTGAGATAATGAGAACTGTATTATGACAGTAGCAGCTAAACAACCTGGTTGCTGGAAGACGGTAAGTTTACTCTAACTGTAGGAGCTTCCACACACTAAATTGACTATGAGATATGTATGAAAACTCTGAAGTGTGCAACAGATTTGAAAGCCATGTATTTTCTGAGAATATACATAGACTTACAGGCTTAATTACCCTAGCCATATGGAAATTAGGTATCTTTTTGCAGTTCTCAAAAAGCATTAAGCAATTTCTTAAATCTAATTAAACAGACTATTCTCCATGCTGGAAGAGTTAAACGAATCTCTCCACATTGAGTCATTAACTCGAATGCCTAGATCCACAGCATAAGTGAAGGAAAGGATCAGGTAGTGAACAGGAAAGCACATGCTTCCCCAACGAGGCAAGCGGCCCGTGAGCTTCAGCGCTTTGATGCTCTCGGTGGATGTGGCTCCTTCTTTTTTGAAATATTAAATCTCTCTGTTTTTAATTATTGGGAAAAAATTCAATTTTATTAAAACAATATGTAGGCCAAGGGCACAACATGTGGTATGAAAGTTATTAGTTGTAATTACAGTTTTACCAGTACAGATACCAGTAAAAACATAGGTATTTTTCATACACTAACAAAATTATAAAACTTGTGATATGGTTCCTACAATCTCCAGGACACAGAATAAACACAGAAATATGCAACATGTAATCCAACAAGCAATAAGTATGTCGAAAGAATGAATAACAAGCAGAGCTTCCAAAAGCAGGTGCTAAAGTGAATATGAGATTCATGCTGAGATCTCATTTTAATTGAATCAAACTGCAGCCACCACTGTGATCACACACACATTCTAGGTGGGGAGAAAGAGGGAAGAGGCCTGGTTTAAAACATCCTGTGGCAGCCTTATTCCTAGGGTATCTTTCCCTTAGAACTATGGGAAGATGTTCACACAACTTTGTGTCTGTATGTGCCTGAAGCAATGCTCGAAAAATAAAATTTCCATTAAGTTCTTTTGTTGAAGAAAAATCAAAAAGAAAACTGTAGAGTTAGTAGATCTAGAGGTAAGGATGTCCTAAAGACCTAGAGGATAAAATACATTTATTAAATGCTGCTATGTACCATGTGATTTACTTACATCGATTTAATTATAACAGCAACCCATACAGTATGTAGTATTATCTATACTTTTTACATAAATAAATTGATGCTGAGAGAGGTTAATTAACTTATCAAAGGACACATAGCTAGTAAAGAAGTAGATTTCAAAAAGAAATGTAGTCATATCTAGTGATTTTCAGTAGAATACTTTCCTCTGAACAAAGAAAAGGGTAAAAAACTTTCCTTGCCAAGTGCCATTGTCTCCAAAAAGTATAGAAGAAGGGAGAAGCAAACATTAAATTCCACTTTATTGTTGACTCTCTCTGATTTGTTTGTGAAGATGAACATGAAATTGTTATAGAGGGTCATCAGAAAATTCAGATAAGATCCCTTCAGCTCCCATACTACTCAGCAGTTTCTGGGTTTAAAAAAAGTGTTTATTAAGAATTAATTATTTCTAATACTTTAAAATTAAATGACTTTATTTTATTTCAAAATAACATATATAAAATCATATCACACTGGATAAAAGACACAAAAAATCAAATACTAAGAAACACATATAATGGAAATTCTGTCCTTTCAGAGGTAACTATGTTTAATAGTTGCTTATATGATATTGTAAAAATGATAAGTATAATGCATGTGTGCACATACAGATATACATATACATATACTTTCTATATCTCTCTGTAGATCTATATCATATGCATACATATGTATACATACACACAAAAATATAAGTTTAGTGATTATTAAGATAATCACCAAATAACACAAATTCTCCTCAAGTCTAAGCTCATTATTGTTACCTATATGTACATTGCTTCAAATGTATTTCATTATGATTTCAAGTATCCAGATGTAATTTCAGATAAAAATTTATCTATTAGAAGCTTAGGAACTCTTTTTGGTAAGTAAATTGAAACCTCCTGCCTCAACACAAATAACGCAATTGGGAATTTTCTTAGCTATCCTTGCTCTTATAAAGAAGAAAATACTTGTGTACCAATGCCATAGAATTTTCAATAAAAATAAAAGAGCAATATCCAATAGGGTGTTGTAGTATTTTCCATTCGTAGGAGAATATAATCTACTTGACACACCCATTTGGAGTTTGTTTCATCTGTGTATATATGACCTTAGAGGTAGAGAGCTTCTATGAAGTAATTACAACGCTCTACAATGAAGTATGAGAAAAGAACCTAGTAATGGAGGGTAAAAATATATCTATTGCACTAGAATACTTGCATGTGATTATATTAAGAATTCTCACAGAATTTTTAAAAAATAAATTATTAAAAACAATTTAAAACTTTTTAATTGACATACTATAATTGCACATATTTATGGGGTATCATTTGATGTTTTGACATATATTTATTTATGTGTTGTAAAATGATCAAATTTGGGTGGCTAACATATCCATTGCCTCACACATTTATCAGTTCTTTTTGGTGATAAGATTAAAAGCCTTCCTTTTAGCTATTTTGTAATATACAATATCTTATTGTTAATCATCACCCGACTGTCCAACGGAAACACCAGAACTTACTCCTTCTACCTGATTGTAACTTTGTACCCATTGACCAGGCTTTCCCCATCCTTCCCTCCCCTCACTCTTGCCTGTTCTCTGATAAACACTGCTTTACTCTCTGCTTCTGTGATATTGCCTTTTTTTATTTTTAAGATTCCACATATGACTGAGATCATGTGTTATTTGTCTTTCCAAAAAAGATTTTTTGTTCATACACTCAACAGTAATTTTTGAGGCCTTAGATGATTTAAAAAGAAAAAATTTCCATTACTAAATTGTGTGTTTTTTTTTTTACTTTGAAGTCACTAAGACTTCAAACTAATGCTTATAAAAATTAAAAACAAAACAAAGCAAAGGGTCAGCTCTGAGCATTGGTCTATATGTGGATATCCTATAAGTTGTTTACAGCTTGTTCATTAGAAACTCTTATGCTGCTTTGGCTGTTAGACGTTTGGAATTAGTCATATTTTTGTGATCGCTGCAATTTCACCAAAAAAAAAATCTGCTTAATGTTGATTCAAGTAATAAGGACTAGGATTTTAGAACTTAGATTGATTCTCTTTTTAAAGGCATCCACTGTTTAATTAGGAACTTGTCTTAATACCTTCACTGGGGGACTTATTCTGGATTGCTAATCCTTATAATCATTAGGAAAAATAAACAAATAAAAAAACCCCTTTATATCTCATTGCATAGCTGACCCACTGAATAGAAATGGAGAGATATCACCAGGAATGGTTATTCTCTTAAAGGGAAAGCTTCAATGTCTTCTTCACTCATGTTCTTTCTTCTACCTGGGATGATCTTACTCTCTCTTTTGTCTACCTAGCGTTTTTCATGCATGCATTTATGTAAACTTTACTTCCTCAGGGAAATTAAATTATGTCACTTCTCTCTCCAGTCTGTCCAAATACTTCCCAATTCACTAAAGTTGAAGTAGAAGGGCCTACTGAATAGACACATTAGCTTTCTGACATAACATATTAACACTTCACTATCTCCCTCTCTCACTCACTAACAGCCACGTTATCTTCCAATAGCACCCAAACAGGCCTAGTAGAGAAATTCCACAACAAAAGATAAATGTAAACACCCTTTCTTTACGAATCATCATAAACTGTCCTGCTTGCCGCTTCTCAAACACGCTATGCGTGCTCTTTTTCTCAGGGTTATGCCATTGTTGCCCTAACACTGGCATACTCTGCTCCAGTAGCTGCAAGTCTAGCTCTCTCACTTCATTCAGATCTTTTCTCATATGTCATTTTCTAAGTTTTGTCTTCCCCAACCACTCTGTTAAAGTCCTCCAATCATACACCAAACTCTTTCCCTGCTTTATTTTCCTCTGTAGCATCCATCCTTATCGGATACACCATATTATATACCATACCCTAGAACTATTAACTTCAAAAAGACTTGGAATAATGCCTGATTTGTAGTAAGAGCTCCGTAAGTATTTCTGAGTAAAATGAGTGGATGAAATATTTATACAATGGATTTTTAACCAGAGGTCTATTAATCCTATTTTATTCACAGATTGGCTTCCTGGGCTCAATGAAACTCTTAAAATTGATTCCAAAATATTTATAGGTCTTCCTGTGTATATTCTGGAAACTGTGTGGCTAGTTTTCATCAATATGAAGTTTAAGAGATTAAAAATATAATATACCTTTCAATTAGGTGCTCAAAATGGAAGTTAATATTATTACTATATTGAATCACAAGAACTTGTTTATACATCTGTTTCTTTTAATGTCCTAAATTAAAATCTTCTCGAAAATGTTGAACTAATGTTATTTAGACTCACATTATCTTATATTTGAAATTATCTTTGATCTTATGTTATCAAGCATAAAACAAGCTAATATATTGCTTAATAAATATTTAATGAATTGCAAATTATATTAAAAATCTATAAAGACAGATTAACAATTCTAGTTCAAGTTGGGAGATTAAATGAGCATATGCTCATCTTTTCTTCTTCCCAAGACCTCATTAAAACCAGATTAATGAAACAAAAATGTAAGACATCAACTGAAAATAGAACAGGTTATGATCATTACTGAACATGTAATTGAATTAAATTGTTGGAAGATGCAGAGTTAATGTAAGAGTAGTTACTGATCAGGATGGGTTTAGAAAACTTGAGCCTCTACCCTCTGGAAGTGCTAAGTATGTCTGAGATGCCTGGGGCTTCAAAACAATGGGTGTAGTACAGGTAACAGTAAGGAGAAAGACTAAAATCTGAAGATTACTTTAAAATCTATAGCTGAATAGTTAATTCCAGCAATCCCCACATATACACCTCAGGGTCCACCTTATACCCATTCTTAGAAAGTAACTTTAGGATTGACTTCAGCACAACAACAGTAAAAATAAATAAACTGAGGGAAAGGAAGATATATAGTCTAGACAATTATATCTGAATTCCAGGATGTTAAAAATGATGAAGGCAGAGTGCCATTAACATGATTGCAGACTAGGTAAGTATAGGCCCTTTTTTTTATGCACAGAGACACTGAGGTAACAAAATATGAAACAGAATACCTCTGCAAGAATGCTTAATATATTTGAGAAGCTACAACACTCAGGTCAATGTAAAAGCAAGAAGGGATTTCAGCAAAAAGGGTAGAAATTAGGGCCACTAATTCTTAAGATGTAGTTGTGAGAAAGCCCAAACAACCACATGAAGAGGTCCACCCAGAGAACCAAGACCGCCAGCTGACAGTCCCAGCTAGACTCACAGACAGCAGCCAACTTCAACTGCCAGTCAAGTGAGTGGCGCCTGTGGAGAAAATGGGCCATCCCTGCCAAACTGCGTAATTGCATAATCATGAACAAGTAACTGATTTATTTTAAGCAACTAATTTGTCAGGCGTTTTGTTACACATTGATAGAAAATAAAACACATATGCTTAAAAATCTATCCATCTACCTATCTATCCATCTACACACACACACACACAAACACACACACACACACACATTTAAATATACACAGATGCTTCTCGACTTATGATGGAGCTATGTGCCAATAATGGAAAACATCTCCATCGAGACATTTTTGACTTACGATAATTTTTGACTTACATATATTTAAACTTATAATGATCCTTATAAATGAAGACATTGTTTATAAAGAGTTTACAGAAATAATTGAAATTTAAATTCAAGCCTGAGTGAAAATCCTTACTATTACTGTTCCTTTATGTCTCATTTACCCAACCCATGCAATCTTATAAAATATTAAATAAATGTAATATAGAATCAGGAGATGTTACACAGTTGAACATAGCGTAATGGTTATGCCCAATATTTCATAAAGTGGTGCTACAGAAAGTGTGAACTGAAAAACCATCATCATCATCACCCAGATGCTTATTAGAAATGCAAATTCATGGTCCTCACCCCTGAACTGCTAAATCAAATCTCTATGGTTAAAGCCTAGCAATCTGTGTGTTAATAAGTCCTACAGGTGACTCTAATGTAATCTTGATTTGAAAATCAATGCCTTAGAATCTTTGAAAGATAGGAACATCCATTTAACATGACTTCCTTTTTTCATAGATAAAGTAACTGAGGATAAGTGTGTTTGATCTTTTGCAGTACTTATAATTAACAAGTGGCGGAAAAAAACTAAAATCAGGATATCCTCATTATAATTAAAGGCAGCTCAGGGAGATTTTCCCTTGTAACACATGTCAATTTTTACTTGCAACAGCATAAAAAATTTTGTTTCAAACAAAAGAATCAAAATTATATATATACATATAAACTTACCTAAATACACTGAAAGGACAATTGCTCTTGAAAGGATATGTGCAGAGAACTGAATCTTGCTCAGCAGGTTACCAAATCCAGCTGGAATAGGGCAACAATCAGTGAAGTTCACAAAAGAAACATGCTGAGCTTACATTGAACCAGCATGAATTGATGAGGCATGATTATATAGCGTTAAGACATAATCATAGCATAACGAACAGACTGGAGTACCAAAATCAGATATGTGAGCAAAGGCTTTGCAAACATCTGCTTTAACCCGACTCAAGATTACTATTCACATTTGCCCAGGGTAAAACAATCTACTGGTCACATTTTATAAAACTTAGATGTCAATTCTGAAATAGGAGAATGCAAAGAAAATGCAAAGCTGCATGTGCATTCACATGTACACAAATATCCAGAAAAAAACTTCGTAATTATATGTAGTAGATATAAATGCAGATGTATAGGCATGCATGGCATTTTAGAATTCCCAAAACTATGAAATTTCTTTGTTTTAACTTTGGAAACTTTGAGAAAAAAATTGAATATCACAGTCTCCATTTGGTGATTGACATGCACTTGTGTGTATAAATTACCTTTAATGTGTTCAATAACAAATAAAACTTTTTCTTAAGCCTTCATTACCCATTCTCACTTGAACAAAGACTTTTTTTTTGTTTCCAACAAATGCATAGTCTGTCAATAGGGACAGATGCCCATCCAATTCCTCTTTTATCTCAGTAGCCTGGCTGCATATTTTGTTCTTGGGAGACAAGCAAGACTTTATGTTCCAAATAGCATTAACAGTCCTGCGGGAAAGAAATCACAGACTGGAGAAATCTTATACAAAACTATTGAGTTTTGCCTCTGTTGGGAAAAAAAAAAAAATCTGGAAAGATTGTGCTTGCCTTCCTGTAAAGCAACAATTAACTCTGACCTATTAGTGGCTGCCATTTTGCAGAGGTAAGGGTTCTGTTTGCCACAGCGCCCACCACGTTTAATTCACTCTATTTTATAATCTCCTTGGCCCTGTAAGTTTCTGAGCTTGTTATCTTTGCTGTGGGACTTAGAGAGATAAGAGTTCACTTCAGATAACAAGCCATTGCCAATAATTTAGACAGAAATTCATCCTTAATTACTTCATAACTTACTGCATTTTATTTTTGCTTAAACTACCTAGTGATGATATTGACAGGTCAGAATATAAATACTCTATGTATTCACATTATTCTTCTCTTGTATATCTACTTTCTTTTCTGATTTTAGTTTGAAAGTAGTGAATGAAAGAAATTAATGACAACTTATAATCCAAAATATACATGTAAATTAAAAACCTTTTCCCTATGATCTAATAAGATGATTTAAAAATCCTATTACCTCTCCTCTTTGGAAATCCAACTTTCATTAATTAATATTGTAGGAAATGTTATTCCAATCATCTCCTTGTACATAAGGGAATCCGATTGGCATTTGCTTTTATACTATTTAAACATCTATGAGGAACAAGAGTAAAATGATAAATATGCTGAACTTCTCCTTTGAATTGCTATTTAATACAATGCCTGGATTTTATTGTTTGAAGAGTATTCCTTTGGCAATAAAATAATTATTATTTAAAAGAAATAGAGAAAGTGTGGGAATAATACATAGTATTCAGCTTTTTTCTCCCCTGGTTCCTAAGAGCTATCTTTGTTCTTCCTTCTGGGCATGAAAAGAAGATAAGCCACTGTGACTTTCTCCTTCTGTTCATTTGTTTCTTCTGGCTATGGCTGTTCCTGAAGGGAATAGAAAGTGTCAGGAGATGTGAAAGTAGCTTATATGTTATCTGGGCTGGTTTTTCCAATCTCTGCCTGCTCAGTAAGGAAATAAGGAATAACTCAGCCTTTTCAGTACTATTAGGATCCTTTTGAGCAAAAGAGAAGAGGGTAACGAAGAATATTGTTTAAAAGTTTCTATACTAAGATCATTTTAGACTCACAGAAGAGTTGCAAAAATAATACAAATAGTTTCTACATACATTTCAATCAGCTTCCCCTTAACAACTTACATAACTATGGAACACTTATCGAAACTAATAAATTGACATTGATAAAACCTATTAACTAAAATACAGAATATACTTGAATTTTATCAATGTTTTTACACTATTTCTGTTTTTATGTTCCACCGTGCAATCTAGAATCTCACATGGCATTTTGTTATCATGTCTTCTTAGTTTCCTCCAATCTAGGAGATTGCTTCAGTCTTTTGTTTTCTTTCAAAAACTGGCCAGTTATTTTTTTAGAATGTCCCTCAATTTGAGTTTGTCTGATATTTTCTCTTGATTACATTGATGTTATGCATTATTTGGAAAGACATCTCAGAGCGATATTCCTTTCTCAGTGCATCCTGAAGAAGAGAGTACATGACGTCCATGTCTTGTTACTGATAATGTTAACTTTTACCATTTGACAAAAGTGGTGCTTGGTAGGATTTCCCAATGTAAAGTTACTATTTTTCCTTTACTAATTACTAAATATTTTGTAGGAGATACCTTGAGACTATACAAATATCTTATTTCTGCTTAAACTTTTGTCCACTAATTTCTGCATTCACAAATGGATTGTTGATTTTTCATTTCTTGCCTTCATTCCACCATCTATATTTGGAATTCTTCTGTAGAAAATACGTTTCTGTTTTCTCTATTTATTGATTTATTTTGTTGTCTATCATATGGAACCATGAATTTTTATTTTATTTTGGGGTTATAATTTAACCCCATTATTATTATTGTATAAGATTTTCTAACTTTGGCTATTGGGAGCTGTTTCAACATAGCTCATGTGCCCTTTTGATATTACCCATGAAATTATTTTAACAATTTCTTAGATACATGTACCATATGTTACTCGAGGCTTATCTTCTATTTTCCCTGCCTCACTTCTGGAATTGCCATTTCTCCAAGGAGCTCAGGCTCCTTTTTATGAATAATGGTATTTAGAAACCAAAATCTGGGCCATATATGATATACTCATCGCTGCTATGGTGTCACTACTACTAGCATCTCTCAGTTGATATAGCAAAGGATACATCTCTCTCTCTCTCTGTCTCTCTCTCTCCTTCTCTCTTTCCCCTCTTTCTGTCCAGCACCACAAGGTTCATTTTAGCCTTTGCCTTTTATTATTTATAAGTGCTTATTTGGACAGTGAGAAATCTCTCTCTCATTAACTACAATATATTTACTTATTTGTTCAACCATATATCCAAATAAAATAACTTCACAATTTTTAACTCATAGTCTTGTGGGAAACAAATTTACCAACTAGAGTACAGTGATTGTGCATAGTTATATTTGTCTTAAGGTATATAGTAACCAGTCATAATTCTGTTTACTAAAGTTACTTAGTTCACTTCCTCTCCTCCCCATGAGTAGGGCCATTTTTAATAAACATCCTGGAGAATTTTATAAAACATAGCTGGGTGCCATGGCACTTGCCAGTAGTCCCAGCTACTTGGGAAGCTGAAGCAGGAGGATTGCCTTCCACTGAAACTAGAACTAAGAATCTGAATATTGTCATACATTTATTATATCAAATGTTTCCTTATATCACTTGTTTCCTATTTCTCAGTATCTACTTCATTCATTTCCCTCCCTCTGTATAATTCTTTCTATGTGTAAACCATTATTTTTCATTTATCTTTTCCACATGTTGAAAAAAAAGTCCATTTGTAGCCCTGTTATTTTACATGTGAGGTCTTTATCCAGCTTCCTGCTCAAGCCATGGAGAAAGCTGATGGTAAAGCTGGTCCTGGTGTAAGTTGCCAAGACTGATACAAGTTTGGCATTTCCACTGGTGATCATTACAATCCATGTTCCCAGAACAATAATTGTCTGATCTTTTATATATAAAATTCTCAAAATGTCCCAACTTACCTTAAAACCAGTTTCCCATGAAACAAACGAAATCCACTCGTCTCTCTCACAACAGTCATTTATTGTCATGTTTAGTTCATGACTCCACAGATAGCATCACAGAGCCAGTGTTTTTTTCATCCACACACTCAGTGTATTATTCCTATTGCCTCTAGTCAGTCTCAATCTCTTCTAGTGTTAAATCTTTTCTATCCCGAAATGCATCATCTAAATCAGATGTCAGCAAACTTTCTTTTCAGCAAGGTCAGTTTATGAATATTTTAGGCTTGAGAATCATATGAGCTCTATTACCACGTTCATGCCATCATAGCATGAAAGGAGCATAGCATCACATAAATAAATGTGGTTGTGTTCTAATAAAATTTTATTTATGGATATTGAACTCAATTTATATAATAGTCAAATACCATAACATATTATTTAAACTCCTTTTATCAAAGATTAAAATGTGGAAAGCATTTTTGGCTTACAAACTGTACAAAAACAGGCAGTGGGCAAGATTTGGCCCATCGGCTATCATTTGACTATCTGTTCTAAATAGTAAATTTAGCTACTTTCAAAATACCTGATACATAAATGTGGAAGAAAATCAGAATAACCATAGTAATGAATTCCATTCAGGAAAAGAGATGCATTGTGCTATGACCACTGACTCCAAATTGTCACATTTAACAGGAATAGTGACTCTCAGAAGTGTCCACCTGTTGGCTTACCTTCCTTAGCAGATTGTTCCCACTGAAAGGCTTTTGTTTATATAGTATAGAGTTCACCAAGACCTCCTTTTCAGAGTTGAATTTTTTTTCTTGTTGTTACCTATTCATTTTCCACAAATTTATAACAAATATGGATCTCTATCTAGCAGCTCTTATATGCTAGGAACATTTCCAGACATTTGGGATATAATAATGAACAAAATAGACAAAAATGTCTATATTCATGAAGCTTACATTCCAGTGTATTTTTTGGTGGGAGTGGGTAGAGACAGATATATGTAATATTTATATATATTATTATATTTATATATAATATTTATAATATAATATTTATATGTAATATTATTATATATATTTATATATATTTTATATATATATAATTAAATTACATGATATCTGCTAAGGGCTAAATGCTATGAATAAGAAAAACCATTGTAAGTTAAAAGAGATGGAAGAAATAGAATGAGTGGTTTATTTTAAATCGAGTAGTCAGAATAGAGCTCACTGAGAAGGTGACATGATAACAAATAATTTGAGGATGTGAGGGAATTAAGCTTAGGCAAATCTGGTGACTGAGAGTTTCTAGGAGAGATAATAGCCGTTCCAAAATCCCTAATTTCCTAAGGCCAGTGTGTCTGGAGCAGAGTTAGGCATAGCAAGATTAGCAGGAACAGAAGACAGAGGGATGAGGCACACTTTTTGATTTAAATCCATGGAGACAAATACCTTACCTAAACAGGTGTTAGGTAAATGCCAGAATTTAAAAGGAAAAGATAAAAATCGGGGGAGGAGAAAATAAGGGGGAGAGGGAAGGAACAAGGAGGAGGAGGACAGGAAGAAAGACAGAAGGAAGGGAAGAATCAACAAAGGAAGTAAAGAATTTAGGGAAAACTGTACTATTAGGTTGGTGCAAAAATAATTGTGGTTTTGGACCATGACTTTTAAATCATTGCAACTAGGCTCAAACACATCTTTGTTAATCAAAATAGGACCCATTATAATCACCACATTTTTGCCAATGAGAAATAAGTTTGTTTAGTGTAAAAATCCGTTCTTCGGGATACGATGAGCTCTTGGAAAGCATATTCTGCATCCTTCTGATTGTGGAAGTGTTTTCCCTGCAAAAAGTTGTCAAGATGCTTGAAGAAGCAGTAGTCAGTTGGTGAGAGTCAGGTGAACATGGCGGATGAAGCAAAACTTGGTAGCCTAATTTGTTCAACTTTTGAAGTGTTGGTTGCATGACATGCACTGGGGCATTGTTGTGGAGAAGAATTGGGCCCTCTCTGTTGACCGATGTTGGCTGGAGGTGTTGCAGTTTTTGGTGCGTCTCACTGATTTGCTGAGCATACTTCTCAGATGGAATGGTTTTGCTGGGATTCTGAAAACTATAGTGGATGAGACCAGGAGCAGACCACCAAACAGTGACCATGACCTTTTTTTGGTGCAGGTTTGCTTTGGGAAGTGCTTTGGAGCTTCTTCTCAGTCCAGTCACTGAGTTGGTCATCGCTGGTTGTCTTGTCATATAAAATCCACTTTTTCTTGCACATCACAATCCAGTGGAGAAATGGTTCGTTATTGTCGCATAGAATAAGAGAAGATGCTTCAAAATGATAATTTTTTTGATTCAGTCATCTCATCAGGAACTCAGTTATTGAGCTTTTTCACCTTTCCAATTTGCTTCAAATGCCAAATGACCACAGAATGGTTGACGTGGAGTTCTTCAGCTACTTCTGGTGTAGTTGCGAGAGGATCGGCTTCGATGATGCCCTCAATAGTTTGTTGTCAGCTTACGATGGCCGGCCACTGTGCTCCTCATCTTCAAGGCTCTTTGTCTCCTTTGCAAAACTTCTTGAACCACCATTAAGCTGTACATTCCTTAGCAGTTCCTGGGCCAAATGCTTTGTTGATGTTGCGAGTCGTCTCTGCTGCTTTATGATCCTTTTGAACTCGAATAAGAAAATCACTCCAATTTGCTTTTTGTCTAACATCATTTTCATGGTCTAAAATAAATATAAAATAAATAGCAAGAGATAAGTGATTAGCCAAAAAACATAAAACAACACATGTGCATTAAAATGATGTATAATATAATCAAATCTATTTAAGAACGTATTCCAATATCAAACAGCAAATTTCAACAATGCAAAAACCGCAATTACTTTTGCACCAACCTAAATACTTAAAGGAGATTTTATATACTTTTTTCAATAGCCTCAAGTAACATCTCATAAACTCAGATAATATTTTCATTCCAACAACTTGCTAATATAGGACTTTTCTCTTTCAAATGAGTATGGACCATTCAATTTTTATTCAAGTATCAATGCTATCTGGTTTGAGGCTGTGTTTTTGTTTGTTTGTTTGTTTTTATTTTTGTATTTACTTATTTTTTTTTATTTCAGGGTATTATGAGGGTAACAAACATTTTGGTTACACTTTATGTCTTTGCCTCACCCAAGCAAGAGTTAAAGGCATGCCCTTCCCCCCTACAATGCTCCGTGTCCTTTAGTTATGGGTTTACCCTCATTCCCTCTAATTCCTGGAGAGTATTACTGCCCTGTGAGCACCCTAGTGTTGATCAGTTAGTACCAATTTTATGGCGAGTGCAAATGGAACACATCCTTCCAATCTTGTGGTGCCTCACTTTGGATAATGGGCTTAATCCAGGAAAGTATAAGAAGTTCTAGATCACTGTCGTTTCTTAAGATTGAGTAATATTCCATTGTATACATGAGGCTGTGTTTTGAATGGAATGTTAAAGAATCCTGATGGTGTTAGAATCAGAACTCTCAATAAAGGTTTCAAATATAATATTTTTATAAATGTAACAACAATAATTCCTTTGGAAATCTATGAGGGATTATTTCTAATTCAACAGAATCTTAGGAAACTTTGTGTAGTACTTTAGTTTTTAGTATCTCCTAGCTGATCTTTGAAAATTTCGTCCCCAAAATGAAGGTTAATAGTGCATGTTGATTCACTTATAGATTATGTGTCCCCAAGTAGTCACAATGTCTATCTATTTTTTTGTTTGAATAGAAATGAAGTATTTCAAAATAATATTTCATTTTAACTAGCTTTTCAGGGCAAAGTGAGGCTTATTACAGTTTTGTGGTCTTTTTGCGTATGGAAGCCATGAACTATTGCTCGTTAATAAAGACGTGACCCCAGTGATACACGATGGAAAATCGCATAGCCATAAAAAGAATGAAATCCTGGCATTTGTAACAACATGGATGGAACTGGAGAACATTATGTTAAGTGAAATAAGCCAGGCATAAAAAGACAAATCTCACGTGTTTTCACTCATATGTGGTAGCTTAATATTAAAACAATTTATCTCATGGAGACAGAGAGGGGAATGATAGTTACCAGAGTCTGGGAAGCGGAGCAGGGGTTGGGGAGATAAAGTGAGAATAGTTAATGGGTGCAAAAATATAGTTAGATAGTTAGCATGAACAGTATTTGATAGCACAACAGAGTGACTATAGTCAACAAAAAGTTATGGTATATCTTTAAAACTGAAAAAGTGGAATTGGAATGTTCCTAAGGCAAAGAAAAGATAAATGCTTGAGGTGATAGATACCCCAATTACCCTGATTTTATTAATACACATTGTATGTCTGTATTGAAACGTCATATGTTCTCTACAAAAATATACAACTGTTATGTACCCATGATAATTAAAAAGAAAAAAAAATGAAGTTTTGTGTAATCCATTTCTTATATTTTATCTCCTCTCTTCTTTCTCTTTTCCCATGATCTATTGAGAAATGTGGTTGATCTAGGGACAGAGGAAAGCCTCATACTCTTTAGGGAAACAGTCAGGTAGACACACATGCAAAAGACAAAATAATTTAGCATATTATAAAATACTTTTATTTATTATAGTATATACTTTTTATTCACAAATATATTTTATTAATTTTTAAATTTTTTTGCTTCTCACATCCCATTTCTTTTGTCTGGGTACATTTTTATTCTTCCCGAAGTATTTAATGCTACTATTTGAGGGTTCTTATTAGAAAAATTTCTACATTTTTATATGTTTAAATTTATCTTAATTTTCTCTGGCTGTTGTTTAAAGAACTCTAGGTTCATATTTATTTTTTCAGCATTTGAAATACATTGTTGATGATAATTTTTAAAAGTAATAATAAATAACAATCTCTAATATTTATCAATTTTTCTGTATATGTCAGGGATGGTTCTGAGGCTTCAGTGAAATAATGAATGCAAAGTGCTTAGATGAGGAAATTGAGGCACAGAGATACAGAGTAACAAATAAGCTTGAGCTTATGCAACTTAGAAGTGACAGAATTGAATTTGAGTCCAGGGACCTCAAACACAGCCTTTTATATTTGTTGTCCATATGAGTTGTGATGCTTTTATCATCTGCTAATATTTAAGTTTTTAATTTTATCCTTAATGTTTTATCTTATTACTACAGTATGTCTAGGTATAATATTTATTTCTATTTCTAAGCATGTGCTGTGTTTCTTAAATCTAAGACTTGTATTTCTCTTTGATGCTATAAAATTTCAGTCATTAACTCTTTGACTATTGCATTTTTCCCATTCTATTTTCTCTACAGCAAATAATAGTTGAGCATGTATGCTTCTCATTTTACTTCTCATGGTTCTTATTTCCATTTTTAAGAATATTCTTTCTTTATTCATCTCATCAGCATTTTCTTTATTTGTCTCATGTCTTAGGATATCTACTCAATGATCTTTATTAATTTCAAATTTTCTCTCCAATGGTATTAGACTCTTATTTAGCCAATCTACTAAGGTTTGTTTTTTCCTAACTGAAAGAAATATTTTTTTCACATTATTTCTTATTGACTTTTTCCTCACATAAAATTTTTGTTTGTTTATTTTATACCCTTTTATTGTTTTCTCTGGATACTTTTCATATTTTTTAAAGAAAAAATATATAAAATTTTACATTATTCTATTAACTTTAATTCCTTGACTGGGATCATCTTTCTACTTTATTTATTGCCCTTATGTGCCAAAATTCCACAAGTGTATTAGTGTATTGTAATTTTTGTTTAAGTATGTATCTTCTGTGGAAATGTTTACTCCTTAGCCTACCTGAATCTCAGGTTGCTTGGCTGTTTAACTTGGTGTGACTGCAGGCTCCCATCCACAATGAAGATGCTATTTGACACTTTGTATTTTTTTCCCTTTAAATCTTAGCTTCCCTATTTTTTTTAATGAAAAGAATAATACTGAGAACACTGTAATAAAGAATTTTAAAATGATAATAGAGGATTATTAGCTTGCAGCGAGGCTATATAGTACTATAAATTGTTTCATTCTTTCTTGAAATAGTTCCTCATTGAAATGCATGTTTACTCTGAAAGCACTTGAAAATCTAAAGCTTATTTTATTTCTCGTGATGTTTGTAAAGGTCCTTAAATACATAGCAGATGCATACACAAAAAAAATATCTCTCGGAATCTAAAGCACATGTCAGAATAATCCATAAAAATTGACATGGCAATATAAATTCTCTTCTACTTCTAAGTATACCATGATACAGAACCTAATAGGATATTTATCACACATTTTAGTTACTTATCCTTTGTAGAGAATCTTTTAAACCGCTAAATTGATATTTGAAGTATTGATGTCTAAGTGAAAAATATTATTACAATGTACTAACTTTGCTCAGTGATTTTGCCAAATTCCCAAAGTAGGAAAGTTGCTTCTAATAATTGCAATTGAGCTATGCCAACTTTTTAAGGATCAGTGACATAAATCTAGATAGTCGTTATAATTTTATGTGAAATCATAGTCGCAAGCTTCTTTTTGTATGTATTCAGAATTATAAAAAGAAGACCAAGAAACATAGAAAGAAAGGAAGGAAAACAGAAGAAGGAGGAAAGAAAATAGGTAGCTGGCACAGTAAAAATATATGGAGAAGGTAATATATGTGATTTCTTCATTTCCCTCCTCAAACTGGAATAACATAAAAAATCACTCTCCCTACTTTGTAAAGACTGCTTCAAAACCAACAAATAATTAAATTTCATAGAAGCAACAAAAACTATCATCGTTGTTAATTCTTCTTCAGGATGAATTTGAATATGATAACATTGTAACTGGTTAACTGGTTTATTTTTCTTCAAATTTAAGTGCAATGCTAAAATGTCATTAGCAATGACATTTGTGGTAAATGTTTTTCATTGTAGTTATTATTATTTGTTTTACTTTTAAAGTGAAATAGGGCCATATTTTATACTTAAATTTTAGAATTCATTAAAAATAAAGTTCTCAATGGAACATTTTAATTCTATGGCATTTCTCTGCACACCATTCTGTTTATTTTCAGTTAGGTATGTCTTGTGCTGCTGAGATAAAAGTTTCCAAATGGGGATCCAAACATTGCTTCTATGTAGACTGTCAGTAAATATGTTGCAATAGATTTTTTTTCTCAAATAAATTTCTAAATTTCTGTGTTAAAGCCAATCATGTGTTTGTGTTAGAGAAGATTTTTAAAGCTTTTAACATAACATACATTGTTAATGTCATGCACTTTATAAGGCATAGCACATTCATTTAACATTGGACTTTTTATTCAAAGAATAGTTTAGTGCTCAAGAACATTTCGGGAAAAACTGACAAATGTCATTGTTTTGATCAGAATAGTTTGGCTATGCTTCAGTAACAAAGCAACCCAAAACCATAGTGTAAACAAAGGTGAGTTTTTTTCTTTTTTTTCTTTTTCATGCTATAGGAGAGCTCTCCTTATCCGTGGTTATTGCTCAGAGAGGTTTTCCTTCGACATATTGCAGCATAGTTTGCCATGGCAAAGAAAATAGAGGGAGCTGGAGTGTTGAGCACTAGCAAATAAATGTGTGAACTGCTCATGTCTAAATTCAACAGATAAGGAAATTTTTCCTTAGTATAATCAGAAGTAAAAGAACAGTGCATATTGGTAAACACTAGTAACGTCTAAGGGGTCATCTAATGTTGGCTGAGGTAGGTCAAATCCCTCTGGATAAATAAAAGTTTAGGAATTGTATTTTGTTAGCATAATGGTAATAAATATAATATAATAATAAGTGCCTTTATTGTGCATTATTATTATTTTGTGCCAACCCTGTATTATGCATGTTCTCATTAAACTTCCACAATGAAAGTAAAAAAATCTTCATAATATGGTTTAAAAATATTCATAACTTGGATATAGGTAAAGGATGGCTAGATGTCCTTTCAAAATCACACCATATTGTTGTCTAAAAGGATTAGCCCAGAATTCTCTAATTTTCTAGGGTTATATACATTTTGTTTTATTTACTATTGAGTAAGGTGTTTTAAACTCTTAGGGTAGATTTTGATTTGCATGAAGCTAATAGCACAGCAGATGTGATGGAAATGAATTTTCTGATGTAAATAGAGATTCAAGCATGCTAAAAATTTACCCCAAGTTTTATTCATTTCTTAGTGCCCAGTAGAGCATCAACTAGCTTGTTCATGATTTATAAATCTTATTCCAGTGTTCTATCATCCTATTGAAAGAAAGATTTTCTCCACACATGCATTTTAAAAAATAATCTCACTACCCTTTTGTTAAAAGGTTTAATATATTTTAACATGAGTTTATCTTTCATTTGCATAGGAATTATTCTTTTAACTTTTTGAAAAAGTGCACTTTGAGAATTTAAACGCCCTGATCAACCCCAGCTAATAGACTAAAGTATCAAATAGCTAAAGCTATAAGATAAAGATTCTAGAATTGTTTTTGACCATGAATACTTCCGTGGGCCATAAGTTGGAAGGAGTAGGGTCCACAGAGATACAAGATGGAAGAGGCACAGAAAATATATAGAGCAAGAGGCAAAAAGAGTCTTGACATTGTTTAATTAGTTGGCTTCACTGTTTCCTGAGGCTCAGATCCTTTCCTTGACTTCCACTGGACAGCCTAGAATCATCATCAAAATTAATTATTTCTTAACCTAATTTAAGGAGTTGTGTTATTTGGGTATTTATTTGTAATGCTACCCAAAATGCAAGACATTAGAGTATTTCAGCTGTAACAACATATCCCCAAATATGTAGCTACTGTTAGCCTAGTAGGTTCAAGTAAGAATTCCTCATCGTGGATTGGAAAACACCAGTCATTTTGCTATTGCCTGTTGTCTCCAGGGCACATGCTAGAGGCTCACAGGAACTAGAGATTTAAGGCAATTGGTGGAAAGATATCAGGTTACCAACTCATATACATCAAGTGTCTGAAATGTATAAGCTCTCCTCTAGGGGATTGAGAAATATTAGTGAACTCAACTGACAAAACCTCTCTCCTCACAAGGAGTTTGTATTTTGGTAAGGGATTTTTCATAATGAAGTCTTGTCCTTTTTGGTGTGGCCTGCCTGAGAATTATTAAGAATCCATAATACAAGCTAATTGTGTAAAAGGAAACCTTTTTTTACCAGCCTTCAGATATATGTCAGGGAATATTAGATTACCATGACCAGGAAAGACATTCCCGAAAATGGGGGTGGCGGGAGGTGATGGTTGAGTTTAGGTGTCAATTTGACTGGATTAAGAGATGCTTAGATAACCAGTAAAACACAGTTTGTGGGAGTGTCTATGAGGCTGTTTCTGGATCAGATTGGTATATGAGTCCGTGGACTGAGTGGGGAAGATACACCTTCAATATGTACGGGCATCAATCACCCAATTAGCTGGCCGTCCAGATGTAAGAAAAAGGCAGAGAGGAAAGGTGAATTTACTTTCTCTCCTGGAGCAGGAACGCTCTTCTTCTCCTTTCCTTGAACATCAGAATTTCAGGTTCTCTCACCTTTGGACTCCAGAACTTGCACCAGTGACCCCCAAACTCCTTCTGAGGTTCTCAGTCCTTTGGCCTCAGTTCGAGTTACACCATCAGCTTCCCTGGTTTTGAGGTTTTGGATTTGGACTGAGCCATGCTACTGGCTTTGCTGGTTCTTCGGCTTGTAGAGGACTTACTATGGAACTTCTCGGCCTCCATAATTATATGTGCCAATTCCCCTAATAAATTCCCTCTCACATATCTGTCTCTATATTTGGTTCTCTTTCTGAAGGACCCCGACTAACACAAGGGATGTTGGAAGTCTTGTAACCCAGAACCCTTGCTGGGAATCCCTGAAAGGAGGCAAATGACAATGTATCTAAAGTTAGAGTTCTGAGTCCCCCAAGCCTGTTTCTTCAGATTATGAAGAAACAGAGCCAAAATAATGAAGTCCAAATTAAACAGCAAGATTTTTACAAGATTCATTGATTTCAGTTATTAACAAATGGAACTCCTTCAAATAAAATTGCTAATCAACAAAGTTTTAAGGAATAAAAAGTTTAAAGGTAATTGATATAATTTATATTATTTTTAAGTGATTGCTATTCTATAGAAGCTTCCTGAATCTTCCTAAAAGATTTAATTAAAATATGAACATGATTCATATCTTTGAGAGCTTATAATTAGGCTATGTAAAGTTGTAAGGAAATAAATAACAGTACAGAGTAGAAAAGAGAAAAAGTCCAGAGGGATGAGCAAAGTCATAGACACTGCAACTGCCAAAGGGCCCAGATTTACTTTAAGCCTGAATCTATACACTTGACATTCAGAGTGGAACCAAATCCCACTTTAATGAGATCGTTTTATGATCAGCTTCTGCTTTTCCTCATTAAGTAGCTAGCCGGTAAGAGCAATATATTAATAATCTACTTTCAAAGCAAATTTTGAAATAAAAAATTGTAAAATATATAACCTTATTCATGCATTATTGCCTTTATTTAGGATATTTTAAAAAATCAGTGTCTATGCCTTCGACTATGACTGTATTTTCAAGGTAGTTAGTACCTTAGAGTCCTGTGGAAAAGATAAGCACATTTAAGAATAACCAGGATGAGAACTTTAAATAAGACCTCACTATGGAACTTCAGATTTTAGAGGTAAAAGAGAACTTAGAGACTGTTAAAATCAATTCCCCCAAATGTTGAAAATAAGAAAAGTAAAGTACACATAGGTTAAATGCATGTATAGAGCCAGGAATACATACAGGTATCCCAAGGAGAATGCAAACCAGACAGGAGCCAGGGAGCTCAGTGCAGTCTTACAGCTGAAGAAGATACACATCAGGGCACAAATATACACACACTCCCATAGTCACAGAAATGTATGCACATACACACACATGCAGAGATGCATACATTCACAGAAAAACTCACACACACACAGGCAGAGATACACACAAATACATGCAGAACAAACACACTCGCTCATTAAGAGATACACACATACACACAAACTCACATATGCAAAGATAAACACATACACATAGAAGTTCTCAGGTTTTCTTTTTCTAATGCACAAAACCATCCAATTTCAGTGATTTAGTAAGTATACATTAAACGTTTACCATATACCAAACACTCACGTTAAGTACTACTGAATGCAGTGCCTGTCAAAGCATTTGTCTTTTTTGAACAAACAAAACTTGCACAATCATTCATTAAAACAAAGGTTATGATAAACCAAGTTTTACCTATACCTTAAAAATATGACTTTTAATTCTGACTAAAGTCTAATTTTAAAGGCATAAAATATTTCCTGAAATATTTTCAGAAAACTGCAGTTGTTCACATAAACAAGTAGCATGTCATGCTATAGTGTCCTATAGGAAAGGGATGGGGATTAGGGAAATAGATAGAAAGATATTACTTTACAGAATGAGGCCATCAGTTCAGGAGGAAGGCGTAGAGAATTCATTTACTATACAGGCTGACACCAGTGGGATTTCTGGTCATAATTTTCCACAACAGCAATTTTTCCAAATTATAGGTAGGGAGGTTTATCTGTTTTAATTAGAGGAGTGCCAGAAGATGGAAGTAATTACAAGAAAGGTGCTAGACAGCAGCCAACTATATAAGTAAGTCAGGGTTCCTAGAGAAAAATCTACCTCAGTTCTACTTGTAGCTCTTTGAGGTATCTCCATATTGCTTTCCACAGAGGTCATACTAGTTTGCAGTCCCACCAGCAGTGTATGAATGTTCCTATCTCTCCAAATCCATGCCATATTGTCTGGGGACTTTTTGATAAAGGACATTCTCACTAGAGTTAAGTGATATATGATTGTGATTTTGATTTGCATTTCCCTGATGATTAGAGATGTTGAGCATTTTCACAAGAATGGAAAAACAAACACCACATGTACTCACCATCACCTTGGTATTAACTGACCAACACTTATGTTCACATATAGTAGTAACATTTATTGGATGACAGGCAGGTGGGGAGAGGGGATGGGTATATTCACACCTAATGCGTGCGGTGCGCACCCTCTGGGGATGGACATGCTTGAAGCTCTGACTCAGGTGGGGCAAAGGCAATATATGTAACCTAAACATTTGTATCCCTATAATATGCTGAAATTTTTTAAAAAGTAAATAAAAATAAATACAATTTAAAAAAGAAAATCTACCTCAGAACTAGGATCCAAATTCATTGTGGACCTTTAACATTTTTCAATGATAAATAATACTGTATGTATTTATAGGATACCATGTGAGGCTTTGATATATGTATACACTGTAGAAATAGTAAATAAGGCAGGCACAGTGGCTCACATCTGTAATTCCAGCACTTTTGGAGGCCTAAGAGGGAGGATCACTTGAAGTCACAAGTTGGAGATCAGCCTGGACAACGTAGTGAGAACTTGTCTCTAAAAATAATATAAAAAATTAGCTGGGGTAAGGTGATAGTGGTGTGTGCCTGTATTCCCAGCTATTCAGGTGGTAGAGATAGGAGAATCGTTTGAGCCCAGGAGTTCAAGGCTACAGTGGGCTATGATCACACAACTCTTTTCTAGCCTGAGCAACAGAATGAAACCCTGTCTCAAAAATAAATAAATAAATAAATAAATAATAAAAGAAAGAGCTAATTAACATGTCCATCACCTCAACTCCTTATCATTTTTCTCTGTGTGAAACTCTTTTAGCCATTTTGAAATATACGTTATTATTAACTACGGTCACCAAGTTTTACGATACATCATTAAAATGTCTTCATACCCTTTGGTCAACACTCCCCATCTTTCCTCATCCTATCCCACCGTCAACCACCATTATACTCTCTGCTTCTAAGACTTCAACTTTTCTATTACTGATTCCATATAAAAGTGAAGTCATATAGTATTTGTCTTTCTGTGTCTGGATTGTTTTGTTTATTGACATGAAACTGGGAACCAGTACTCAAGCAGAAAATATTTTCTAGGACATAGTGTACACTAAACTTTTTGAATTAGTGAATACATGAATGATCTTGCCATCATTCCCCATTGAAACAGATAAATAACACATTACATGTAATCTATCTTCGAGTACACATTGCTTTGGTAGCTGCAATATTTGATGTATTCTGATATGCTCTATTGAAGACAAAAAGTATAATGGAAACAGACGTGTGCCAAAAGAATACAGAGTTTAGCCAGGAAGGTATGACAAGTGTATCAGTATCTATGTTATAAGAAGGCACGATAAACACAAATAATTGAGAGGTATAAAATTTAATGAAGAAAAAGTCATTGGTGGTCCGAAGAAAGAGTGAGAGCTACAATTTGACCATAAGCAAAACAGTGACTGAGATATGAGGGACCCTTATGCACTGGCATCTATAGGAAACAGTTGGGAGCTAGGTTTATGCCAGAGCATAACGTATAGGGCAACTAATAATACAGCGGTGACAAAAGATTTTAGAAGCTACAGTAGGGTTAAATCCTGAAGGGTCTTGAAAGTTATTTTCAATTTTCACTTTAATGGTATGAAGAATCTGAAGGCCTGTGAGCAGCAGACTCAGAACCCAAGTGACTTTATAATGCTCAATCTGGCAGTTGTCTGCGGGACACATCAAAAAGGAACAAACTGGAAGTACATAAATCAATTTGATGCCTATTGCAAATACCCAGATTAATAAACTTTTTTTTATTATTACTGCTCGTGAGTTTCAATGAAAGAGGATGCAATTTAATATTAAATATAAAATGGATGGTATCTGGGTTCATATAAATTGGATATTTTATATTAAACTCTTAAAAGTCAAATATTTAGTGTTTCAGGAATGTCAAAAGCAGTAATAAAAAATCAATTAGTTATCTTACTTTACATGATAGTAAACTTATAAGTACTATCGACTAAATGCTTTGAAAGTTATTTAAGGAGCATTATAATAGAGTTTTAAATGGGAAAAGAAGGTCAGTTTCACAGGAAGAGAGGCCTCTATCAAATGATAGGAGAAATTTACAGTTCACTGCCTTTTCTATAGTGTGTCTTTTGCTTCTATTTCTTGCTTGAGTTTGGGACCAATAATAATGGAAGGTGGAAGTAGCAAAGGTCAAATTACTGCAGAGGTGATGAACTAAATCATTATAGAAAAAAAAAAGGATGATATAAAAGGCATGAGCAATATTCCCTAGAGAGAGAAATCTTAAAAAGTATTTGCAGCTGTCCTACAAAATAGTAGATTTCTGTTCTCATAATTTTGCAATCAATTCTTGCATATCTACACTAATTGGGTAAGTAGTGGTACATTAATCTCAAATTCATTTGTATGAGATGACTGACTCAAGGACACCTGATAATATTCATGGCCTGTTGAGATTCTCAGAGGACCATGTTCTAATGATCTAATACTAGTATTCCGATACCAATTCTTAGTACTCCGAGGGTGCCCTTGAGAAAACTGAAAAGGAGTGAATAAGACAGAAACATGAGTATTTCATTTGAATTCATTAACTATAGAGAATAATACAAGCATGGCAACATCAATTAAAACGCAATTTCTTCAGGACTATCCTGGGATGTGTTACCCAGACAAAGTTGAGGATTTAGTTCTGTAATGGATACAGGTGCTCTTCCAAAAACTTACATAAAATAAAATCTAAATCAGCCTGCTGGATGACCAAGCACTGCATAACTATGACAATTCACAATCTAACTTCAGAGACCCACAAATTCTGCCATTTATCATGTTCAGATGAGTGACATTTGCAGAAAGTAATCCAAAAGCAGCATCTCTCTCTCTCTTTCTCTCTCTCTCATTCTATGTACATATATGTGTGTTTTATTCACAGGTCAATGTGCAATTCTGAATGAAAGTATATATCCTAATTTGACAAAAAATAAAAATAATGTTAAATTTGCCTAATAATTTGCATATAATTTGAGAAAGTTCAACAATCCCCTAAAATCCTCGCCAAACAGTGAGATTTTCCTTCCCAGGCATAAGCCTTTCAGATCCAACCAGTACTACCCAGTGGTTTGGAGGGACTTTTATTATAGAGATCAAACTTTAAGTTTGTCTATCTTCTGGCATGGATGATTGAGGATTAAAAATGATCATGGTAATACTCATAATTATGAAAACAATACCAACAACTGAAAATTTTATTAAACTTCTTAATTTAAAACAAGTCTTTTGTTTAAAATAACTAGGTGAAATATATCAGTTGTTTTTATAAGCCATGGATAAATAGGAAAGCTACAAGATTTTTTTAAAGCTACTTAATCCAGAATTGTAAACTTAGTCTGAATATTCCCTTAGAATATGATGGTTTTATGATTGAATCTGCTGTAACTAAAGCAGTGATTTTCCCATAATGCAGTTCTTCTTAAAAGACTAGCACTACTTTTCTTCTGAGTTTAGGTACTTTTCCATTTTTAGACATAGTTTTTATTTATGTGTGGTTTTGTGATACACAGGACTATTTTAAGGTGTTTTACTGAGAGTATTAGACAGCCCTGAAGCCTGTCTGGGAATACTAGAGGAAGCGAAAATGTAGATATTTCACCCATAAGACAAAACCCTCCAGTGTCCTTGATGTTGTAATCACTGACTTGTTCAAGAGGCTTGTCTGAGTGATGGAAAGTCAGAGTTCCCAAAGCAGTTGGTAGGTAACTAAAGGGTAGAAGGCACATTGTGAGAATGTCAGAGTGAATTTTTGCAGGTTTGGTGGGATCTTCATCCAGATCAGGTGACATCGAAAGCAGTGACACCTGAAGGCCAAGGAGTTTGTCCTTTCACCTGGAGCACTTCTGTGTCCCCTGAGTGCCTTTCCCACATATAGAGAAATATTTTCCTGGGGATTTTGCAATCTCTTTGCTAATCATTGTCATCCTTGGGACAACCCAGTTGCTTATCTGTTTTAATGTAAATTAAAAAAATATGGACATTCTATTCAGACTAATGATAGAAAGTTCATTTTAAAAATGAATAAAAATAGTGATAATATAAAGATAAATATTAAGTAAATAAAACTGCAGGCTGTATGGAGATATGATAAAAATGTTCATTGTTTTACCCAAAGGACTGAAATTTGGAAAAGGGATACAGCATTTTTCCAACTGAGGTTGCTCCTCTGGTTCATACTATCACTCATATGGCTCCTATTTCCTTGATGGCGGCTTCCTTTCTTTACCCATCTTTATCATAATTCTTAAGATTGCATTTTTGATCTTCATCTCATTCTCTTAAATGTGGTGCCACAAAAAAAACATAACAACAGCAAAAAAGAAACAGAAGCATTGACTATATTCTATGTTCTGAATATCTGTGTCCCCCCTAAATTCATGTGTTGAAACCTAATACTCAGTGTGGTGATATTAAGAGGTGGGGTCTTGGGAGGTGATTAGATCAGAGGGAAGAGCTCTCATGGATGGGATTAGCATCCTTATAAAAGAGACTGGAGGGAACTTATTTGCCACTTCCACCATAGGAAGACAGAATGAGAAATTGTCATATATCAACCAGGAGATGGCCCCTCAACAGTCATTGAATCTGTCAGCACCTTGATCTTGGACTTCCCCGCTTCCATAACTGTGAGAAATATATTTGCTCTTTATAATCCACCTAGTTAGTGCCATTTTGATATATCAACAGCAGCCCAAACAGACTAAGACACTCTATTGTCTCAAAAAAGGTGAATTAATTTCCCCTCTGTGGCACCTGCTATTCACTTTAAGCACCCATTACCTATCACTCGAATGGATACTTTATTCTTCCACTGGTGCCCTGAGGTCCCAGACCTTTCTCTATTTCAGCCTTCAAGTCACTGTTCTGCACAAAAAGTACTTAATAGTATAGAACAAATTCCAGAGAATATCCTACACATTGAAATATTTGGACTTTGTTCTGTTCCATGTAAACTTTCTAATTTTTGTCAATCTTCTGGACATCCTCCAAACTTTAATTTCCAACTATGTCTAGTATTTGCTTCTCAAAACATGCCATATATTTTCATACATTTGCTTCTACTTGAAACGCACAATCTCTTCCATCTATCTGGTGTACCCTGATGTTTCCTTTATGACCACTTTTTTCATGAATTCATCCGTAATTTTCTAGGTCATAATATTTACTATCTTCTCAGCCTTCACAGTATATATCTATTTTTTCATTTTTGCTTTTCATTTCCATTGAATTTAGTTAGACTCTCTTCGCTTTTAGAAAAGCCTGCCATTTTAAAAAAAATTAAATGTGCACCTTTAAATTGACATTAACACTTCTCCACTGTTTTGAAGGGGCTGGGCCTAGAAGAAAGGATGGATGGATGGATGGATGGAAGGAAGAACGTGAGCAAGGTGAATGAAGTGTCAGGCGAAAACCCCTGCCTGAAACTGCTTGTTTGCTGAGTGCAAATATCAGTTGAAAACAGCTGACCTGTATGGAAGTTGTTAAAGAAATTAAAAAACGGCCAGGCACGGTGGCTCACGCCTGTAATCCTAGCTCTCTGGGAGGCCGAGGAGGGCGGATTGTTTGAGCTCAGGAGTTCGAAACCAGCCTGAGCAAGAGTGAGACCCCGTCTCTACTAAAAATAGAAAGAAATTAATCGGACAACTAAAAATACATAGAAAAAATTAGCCGGGCATGGTGGCGCATGCCTGTAGGCCCAGCTACTCGGGAGGCTGAGGCAGGAGGATCGCTTGAGCCCAGGAGTCTGAGGTTGCTGTGAGTTAGGCGGACGCCGCGGCACTCACTCTAGCCCGGGCAAAAAGAGTGAGACTTTGTCTCAAAAAAAAAAAAAGAAAAAAAGAAAGAAATTAATAGACGGCTCTGACCCTTTGCACATGTCCTTGGGAATAAATATGGGGAGGAAGTTAGCTGAGGGGGCGATTTTCTCCTTTAGATTTTGGTCTCTTCCCTTCTCTTGAAACACTGTGTGTTTTGAGTGATTATTCATTCCTTAGCTGCTGAGCTTAGGAGCGAAAAGCAGCAGCAACGAGCGGTGACTCCGATGTGATTCAGGAATTCGCATGTCCAGTGAGCGTTTTGGTCTTCTGGACTACAAGGGGAATCACTCCTGTAAGGGACAGTCCCGCCCGCTGCTTTGGGAAAGGGACCAACAAGTGTAATTTCAGAAGGGGATTTCTAACATGGGGCAAGCGCTGACGAAAGATCAGCAAATCTATCTGCACGCTTTGCAGTGAGTCTTAAAAGCTGCTCAGTGTTTTGTTGAATCAAAAGTCTTACAGAAACTCTTACGTGCAGTAAGGCAACATTACCCTCAGGTTCCCAGATAAGGGCATGTTAGATTTAAAACTCTGGGAACGAGTAGGGAAGGTTTTTAAAAAGAATTTTGGGCAGGGGATTCCTGTGCCCCTTGCCGTGTTAACTACCTGGAGCCTGGTTCGAACAACGCTGACTCCCTTACATGTTCCTACGGGTTCTAATCCTTTGGAACCCACTCCTCCTCCTTTGCCATCTGCCCCGCTGCAGGAGCCGGCATCCCCTGCCGTAAAATTCCCGAATCCTGAGCCATTCTCTCCACCATCGCCTTCTGGGGCTCAGTAGGAGGAGCGACTTCCTCCTCCTCCCCCTCTCAAAGGGGATCTCTATTCCTCCCCTGGTAAACCATCCACTTTTCAACACTGCCAAGAAGAGGCCACATTCCAACCCCTCATCTTTCCCCTACCATCCTCTTTATGGGGATGAGATTTGTGGGAGCAATGGAGTCCCTTTTTGCTTACCCAGCCTTTCATAGGGACCACTGCTCAGGTACATCCAATACAACCCAAACCTTTACAATGAACTACTAATTTGCCCATCTAGATAGGGCAGTGGCCCATTAAGCAGGATAAATTAAAACATTTAAAATCTCTTGTCCAGGACCAACTTAAGGTGGGAGATGTAGAACTTTCCCTGAGCCCATGGAAGACTCCTGTATTCATCATACTTAAAAAGAATAATAAGTGCCATTTACTACAGGACCTAAGATCTCTAATGCTGTTATAGTCCGGATGGGACCGCTACAACCCGGTTTTCCCCAGCTGTCCTTAGTTCCAAAACATTGGCGTTTGATTGTAATTGATTTAAAAGATTGTTTTTTCATAATTCCTCTAACAAAACAAGACCGTGAAGATTTGTATTTTCTGTTTCCACTTATAATAATATCCGGTTGACAGGTATCACTGGAAAGCCCTTCTGTAAGGAATGTTAAATAGTCCCACTGTTTGTCAATCTTATGTTCATCAAGCCCTATGCCCTTCTCAGCACTAATTCCCATCCGCTATCATCTATCCCTATATGGATGACATATTATTAGCAGCTGCTTCTCAAGCAGAATTCATTGTTTGTCCGTGTACAAATATATACTGCCGTCCATGGGCTGCAAATTGCCCCAGAGAAAATACAACTTACCCAATCCTGATGTTATTTTGGTTATCTACTTTTTTGTGTGTTCGCTGCAGCCCCAACCAATAGCAATCTCCTTGCCTTCTACCCTGACACTACATTCCTTACAACAACTTTTGTGACATGTGAATTGGATACGTCCTACTTGAGGAATTACTAACCAACAAATACATCATCTTACTAATACATCTTACTAATTAAAGGGTGATCAGATCCACCTTCACCTCATTCACTAACATCTCTGGCTTTGTAGGAATTCCACGCTATCAAGGAAACCTTTAGTCACTGTCAGCTGTCACACATTGACGCAGACAAACCCATTCTTTTATTTACCTTCAACACTCCCTGTCTCCAACTGCTCTTATAGGCCAATTAACACCTCACATCACTCCTTTGAATGGCTATTTCTACCTCACACTCCCTCCAAAACCTTTTCTGCTCTTCTAGGTCTCTTTGCCCCTTTGATTATTAAGGGACACTGTCACACATAACAACTGCTTGGATTAGATTCACACACTATATATCTCCCTATTCCTAAAAACTGCTTTGAAGCAACTTTACATAATTCTTTACTTTGGCAATCAGCCCTTGCAAGTTGTGTAGGTTCTTTCCTTCCATTACCCCTCTGACAAGCTTCTCTCCACTCTCTCCTTACTTCCTGTACAACCACTCACAAAACTCTCCCCTACACCTCTTCCCGCCACCTGGACAGTGTTCATAGATGGCTCAGGATGATCATCTAAAGCAGGAATTGCATGGAAAGATGGTGATTGGAAATATTTATCCAACTCCCATTTTCCTTCCACTCAGCAAGCAGAATTAGGGGCACTTATATTAGCTTTAAAAACATTTCCTTTAGAACCCCTAAATATTATCACTGACTCCCATTGTGTATTCTATTCCATTTTCCATATCAAAAATGATCTCATTAAGAATATACCTAATCAAACTTCAACAATTCCTTGTTCTAAAAGTGCTTATTAGGTATCTGGTGACAACTCTTCTTTATTCCTCATGTTCATCCTTATACCCCTTTGCCTGGACCTCTGACAGGAGGAAATAATGCTGTTGATTGTCTTGTTTTCTGCCTTGTATATTCCACTAATGCCTTTAAAAATGATCTAACGTCCCATCAGTTCTTTCACCAAAATGCTTGAACTCTTATTAAAGAGTTTCCCATTATCCAGAAACAAGCTCGTCACAGAATACGTGCCTGCTCAGCTTGTCGGGCTGTCCAGGTGTGCCTTTATCACCTGGGGTTAACCTTTGCGGTCTAACTCCTAACTCACTCTGGCAAATGGTCGTTATTTCCCTCCACCCTCCACTGCGGTCCTTCATCATTACACCTCCCTTTCTGGATCCCAACCCAATCCCTGACAGAAAGTGTGGGTACGACAATGGGACTCTGCAGCAACCTGGGATGGCCCCTTTCCTGTGTTAACATGGGGAAGAGGATATGTTTGTGTTCAAACTTCTACAGGTTCTGAGTGGTTCCCTTCCAGACGAGTTTGCCCACATCGTGAGCTGGATTTCACAAATGAAATGTCTCTCCCTCCAGCCACTGCTGACAGGGGTCCTGCCGCGACAGACATGTAACACCATGATGGCATCCAGGATCTCATGGGGTCAATTGAAACAACTAGAGACATAAGGCTCAGCTATGATGACACAATTGGGGACTCCTCCTAGCCCGGAGAACATTTTTCTGGTGTATTTGGCTATTGTTGCCCATAATAGCAGTCAGGTACTCCGAGGGCTGCTTTGCAGCCTTTTTCTCCTTTTATTTCTCCCAGCCACAGTTTAATGGGCTCATGTGTTAAAAC
>CAUYSK010032219.1:0-12362 GCA_963575035.1 Avahi laniger
AATTAATTTCTTTCTATTTTTGGTAGAGACAGGGTCTCGCTCTTGCTCAGGCTGGTCTCGAACTCCTGAGCTCAGAACGATCTGCCCACCTCGGCCTCCCAGAGTGCTAGGATTACAGGCGTGAGCCACCGCGCCCGGCCTCTGCACCTGGCTTTCTTAATTCACTTTTACCTTTGATGTTGAGAGTTTCTTGATAATGCATTTTTACAAATCACAGGCATAAATGAAATATCTTGGGAAGATCATATCCTATCATTTTCCTCTGTGATCTGTTCTCCTTTTACTCTTAGAGGCAAGAGAATCTTGTTGTCTTGTTTCTTCAAAAGCTCCAGACCTATCATTCAGTCCATCCTCACCTTTATCCTCACCGTTCTGAACCTGTCTGGCTTCTCTCATCTCCCACATCCTCACCTGTGGTTGTGAATGGGAGAAAGGCCTCCCTCACAGCCGTAACTGCGTTGGCTCTCTGTCCACTCTCCTGTAGAAGCCCCTCTTCCTCTCCCGAGCCATGCTGACAGGACTGGCGGACGCGGTGTGGACAGAGGAGCATGATGCCATTCTGGAACGCTTTGCCCAGGACCCTGTGGAATCCATCCTGACCATCTTCATTGACCCCTGCTGTGGGCTGAAGCTAGAACTGGGCATGCCCGTACAGGTGCGTACCCTACTTGCCCAGATCAAAGGTGGTCTTACAGGGAGCTGGGAGGCTGTGTATCTTTGTTATCCTTGAGTCTCGTTGTCCCCTGTGCTTCAAGGCCCATTGAGCCCCACTGTGTGTCAGCCACCCTACTTGGTGGCAGGAATACAGAGAAGAACGAGGGGTTTTGCTTTTGATGACATCATGGTCTGGTGGGGAAGACAGACATATAAGCGAATGTTTACTGTAGTTTGTGACCGTGGGCCGAGCTTTGTAGGAGCTTTATGGGAGCAATTGATAGAGCCAGTGGAATTCTGGGAGGGCTTGGTGGTGGAGGGGCAGTTCAAGCTGGGGATGAAGGATAAATAGGATTTCATCAAGACTAGCTAAGAGCGATTCAGTAAAGACCACTCTATGTACAAAGAAAAGAGGAGTGAGGGGAAATGATACTGGAAAGATAGATTGGGGTCAGCTTATGAAGGGCCTTGAATGTTGTACTAGAGAACTTGGCTGCTATCCCAGAGAGAGCTAGGAAATCTTTTAGGATTTAGATAACTACTTCCACAATGTGGAGAATGCGTTAGAGAAGGGTAAACCTGGGGTAGGGAGACAGTTAAAAGCCAGATGTATGCTAAAATGGTGGTGGTAGAGTCTGGGTGGTGGGAGTACAGGTCATTATTGTGAAATTCTTTGAACTTTTCTGTATACTTGAAAATTTTTGAAATAAAATGTTGGAAAAGAAAAAAGGCTATTGTTTTGCTCTTATTGGCAGTGATATACAAAAATTAAAATTATGATGATGATTAGCATAGCCCTGTGCAACAATGACACAGTTTGCAAGGCATTCTATATTAAACACAGGCAAAACAGGCTATGGCTTTTTCCTGTGTATTGGCAATAATCAGCCATAAAAAATAATGAAAAAAAGATTTAATTCACAGAAGGAACAAAAATCTGCAAAATAGGCTGGGTGCGGTGGCTCACGCCTGTAATCCTAGCACTCTGGGAGGCCGAGGCGGCTGGATTGTTTGAGCTCAGGAGTTCAAGACCAGCCTGAGCAAGAGCGAGACCCCGTCTCTACTAAAAATAGAAAGAAATGATCTGGACAACTAAAAATATACAGAAAAAATTAGCCAGGCCTGGTGGCACATGCCTGTAGTCCCAGCTCCTCGGGAGGCTGAGGCAGCAGGATCGCTTGAGCCCAGGAGTTTGAGGTTGCTGTGAGCTAGCCTGATGCCACGGCACTCTAGCCTGAGCAACAGAGTGAGACTCTGTCTCAAAAGAAAAAAAAAAATCTGCAAAATACATCTATATATGTATATATATATTTTCTTGATTTCACAGTGTTTGGAATACATTGATAGTTGGATACAAATATTTAATATAAAAGTAGGATTTATGTTAAAGAAAACAATTTTGTTGCAGGCCATGACAGAAGATTTGAATAAATGGTGAGCCTGTTTCTGAGTGGGAGTCTTAATATTACAAAGATCATTTCATCTAAAAAATGTCTCATTTTAATGCAACTCCAGTCACAGTGCCCAAATGCCATAGTCCCTAGATTTCTCATATAAAAGATTTAAAAATATCTCCAGAAAGGCCGGGCGCGGTAGCTCACGCCTGTAATCCTAGCACTCTGGGATGCCGAGGCGGGCAGATTGTTTGAGCTCAGGAGTTCGAGACCAGCCTGAGCAAGAGCGAGACCCCGTCTCTACTAAAAATAGAAAGAAATTAGTCGGACAACCTAAAAATATATAGAAAAAAAATTAGCTGGGCATGGTGGCGCATGCCTGTAGTCCCAGCTACTTGGGAGACTGAGGCAGGAGGATCACTTGAGCCCAGGAGTTTGAGGTTGCTGTGAGCTAGGATGACACCACGGCACTCTAGCTTGGGCAACACAGTGAGACTCTGTCTCAAAAAAAGAAAAAAAAAAAAGTACGTGACACAATGGACAAGATAAATCCTGACAAAGGCCCGTCAGTATGAAATTTTCAACCACTAGAACAAGGAGCAGATTTAACAAGAGGGAAAGAAAACAAGGGGTGACATACCAAAGATAAAAAGTCAGAATGTCAGACTTCTCAATAGCAACATTGAATCCATAAACAATGAGGCAGCTTTCAAAACACTGGATGAAAATTATTTCTGACCTCAAAATCTATACCCAGCCAACCTGTCATGGAGGAGGCTAGATCAGAGACATTTTCAGACATGCAGACTCTCAAAAAAAAAAAAAAAATGTTTCCAATGTATCTTTTCTCAGAAAGCTACTAGAGAGTGTGCTCTACTAGAGAGTGTGAAATTCAGGAGCATACCATGACAGGGAAGGTGGGAAACAGAGGATTCAGTGCAAGGGAGAGGCTAACATAATCCTTGGGATGATGGTGAGTGTAGGTCATAGAATGGCAGCCGTGCACTGGTCATAGGATGGAAGCCAGTCCAAATTGCAGCAAGTCTGAAGGCTTCAGGAGGATTTCTTTAAAAAGAAGAAATTGATCCTTAATGTGAAAATCACTGTGAAAGATTTAGTCGACTGTTAGAGTTTGGAATTGTGTGTCAGAGATAAGCATATTAAAAACTAAGCAAACAAACATATAGCAACTATTAGCCCATAGGGAAAATTAAAAAGTTGTGCAAGAAAGGAAAAGTAATCACACATTGAATAGTATGCATTGTTAGACTAATACTTAATAGCATTTACAAGAGACACACCTAAAACTTAAGACAAAGGGTCAAAGAATAGTCAAAAAATAGAAAAAGATATATTAGGTAAATACCAATCACAAGAAAGGTAGGGTAGCAACGTGGAACAACATAGGTTTTAAAGCAAAAAGCATTACTAGATACAGAGGGCCATCTCATAATAATAAAGTTTCCATTCACCAGGAAGATATAACAATTCTGAATTTTGGATGAACCTAATAATATAGCCTCAAAATAAGCAGAGCAAGTTTTTCAGAATTACAAGGAGAAACAGACAAACCTACTATCATAGTGGAAATCTTAACTTCTCTTAGTAACTAATAGATCAAGCACACTGAAAGTCAGTTGGGCTACAGAAGATTTGAACAACACAATTAAAAATTTTGATTTAATAGATATCTATAGAAATTGGACTCAAGAATTGAAGAATAACCATGTTTCAAACACATATAGAATATTCAGGAAAATTGACAACGTAAAAGCCGTACATCTGCCTCATAAATTTCGAAGGAATATATTCAGACCACATTTTTTGATCACGGCGTTAACTACTGACATCAGGCAAAGTAGACTTTATGGCAGAAAGCGATATTAAAGGCGAAGGGAGATATTTTGTCATGATAAAAGGACCAAGGCACAAAAAGATATAACAACTCGAGCTTTGTATGTGCTTAATAATATAGCCACAAAATCCATACAACAAAATTGACAGAAATAAAAGGAAAAACAGATAAATCCACAACCCTAGTGGGAGATCTTGACATATTTCTCTTAGAAATTAATAAAGAAAACAGACCAAAAAATCCATAAAGATATAGATTTGAATGCTTTTAACAGATTTGACCTGACACATAAGGAACATTGTATCCAACAATTGCAGATACACATTCTTCTCAAGTACACATGGAATATTTATCAAAGTTGACCATATACTGGATTACTAAGTATAAGTCTCATAAATTTCAAATGATTAAAATTATACAGACCACAATAGAATTAAACTAGAAATCAGTGACAAAATATAATTAGAAAAAGCCCAAATGTTTGGAAATTGGGCAATACAATTCTAAATAACTCATGGGTCAAAGAAGAAATTAGAGAATATTTTTAACTGACTAAATAGAAAATGTGACATTAAACTTGTGGTATGACATTAAACATGTGCACACACAAACATCCTAACCAAACCAGTTCTCAGATAGTGGAAGGAAGTTGTGTTGGTGAGGCCTCTTAGTGGTGTTTGAGAAATACAAGTAAAGATCTTGCATCTGTTTGAAATTATTTGGTTGCATGAGCTGTGTGTTTGAAAATGTCACACTACTCTGGGACTGATCCATATGGGTCACGGTTCTGTCAGCATCACTTTTTAACTTAGGTGATGATTTCTTTACTGTCAGTCAGGCTCTCTCACCAGACTGTGAGCTCTGCAATAGGATGAGGTCTATTTTATTCTCAGTCATATACACTCAGCTTGTGCTTGGCACATATTGTACAGGCTTAATAAATATTTGTTGAATAATAATAGAAAAAATGTGTAGAGCTACATGTCTGGTGTTGCATAGATAAGGAAACTGAGGATTGAAGAAGTAACTTACCCAGGATCACACAGCCGACAGCTGGGAACCAGGTCAGCCTTCTCTAGAGCCCAGTGTCCTAGCTGCAACCGGCCAGCCTCCCAGTGAATGAACGACTGCTAGAGTGCAAAGGTGCCATTTTTAACAGTTGGAACATATCCTCCCAGGCACGGGGGAGACTTTGAAAGTCCGTTGGAGGCCTCATCCTTTTTTTTCCACTCCCTGAATTTTCCCTTCCCTCAGCTGCGGGAGACTGTTGAGCAGGAGATTGGAGACATGGGCCTGCAGAGCACGCCATTCACCCTCACCAAGGTCTTCCAGTTGTACGAAACCAAGAACTCCCGCCATTCCACCATGATCGTGGGGGGCACAGGCAGCGGCAAGACCACCTCGTGGCGCATCCTGCAGGCCTCCTTGTCCTCTCTGTGCCGTGCTGGAGACCCCAACTTCAACATTGTTAGAGTACGGAGTTGGGACAATGCAGTCAGTGGCAGAGGCTTGAGTAGCAGATGTGCTGGTTGGGGGCCAGGGATGGCTGTGCCTGGGTCCAGGGAGGCCCAGGGCCGATGAGAGAGAAGGGGCAAAACAAGGACCTGGGAGGGGAGCTGGAAATAAAGGGGGATCTTGGGATTTTTGTCTACCAGAAACTCAAAACCCCCTTCTGATGTCATTTTTCAGGAGTTTCCTTTGAACCCCAAGGCACTGTCCCTAGGGGAACTGTATGGGGAATATGACCTCAACACTAATGAATGGACAGATGGCGTCTTGTCCAGCGTCATGAGGACGGCATGTGCAGGTATCCAAAGGCTCACGGGGTGGGGAGAGCAGATACCCAATCTCCTGTGGGCAGTCTGGGGAATGCTGAAGCACAAGGAAGTGTAGGCTTGCATCTCCGAGGAGTGTGAACGTGAGGGAGGTGAGGGGTGTGGTTTCCTGGTTTCCTTATCATCTACCTTCCACTAAGACGAGAAACCCGATGAGAAGTGGATCATTTTTGATGGCCCCGTGGACACATTGTGGATCGAGAGCATGAACTCGGTCATGGACGATAACAAGGTGTTGACCCTCATCAACGGCGAGCGCATCGCAATGCCTGAGCAGGTAGAGGATGCAGGGACCACCCGGGCCCTGCAGGGTGGGAACGTGGAGGGCGCGAGCCAGGGGCTGGGGGAGCACCGGAAGTCTGAGAGAAGAATGAGTTCTGCAGGAAGGAGCTGGGGAGGAGGAGGCTGGATTCAGGGAAAGCTGTGGCTGAAGAAAAAATGCTTTGCCTAGCGTGGCGAACGACTGTAGGAGAACTATGGTAGGAAAGCACTTCCTGCGTACAAGCAAGCACCGTGTGGCCTCAGCGCGCTCCCGCGGACACAGGAGGCGTGAGCTTCCCCGGTCACCCAGGAGTATGAACTCACGGCTGTCAAGCACACCCTTGCCACCCACCCAAACAACACTAGCACAGGAGTGATTTTTCATAAGGATGACCTTGACTGAGCTCTAATTTCTTTTAAAAAGCAAACCATTTGTAAACGTCAGGCTCCTCTATTCTCCCTGCCGGGTGGAGCTCAATAGCGGTAACTGGAGGCATGGGGTTCTGGGGTGTTTTCATTATTAGTGATGGGGAGATGGAGAGGAAGATGAGGTTTCTCTCATCTGAAGAAAGTATGTCCCTAGGTGTCTCTCCTGTTCGAAGTGGAGAACTTGGCCGTGGCCTCTCCAGCCACCGTCTCTCGCTGCGGGATGGTCTACACCGACTACGTAGACCTTGGCTGGAAGCCCTATGTTCAGTCGTGGCTAGAGAAGAGGTCAAAGGTGTGAAGGGAACTGAGCAGAGGGGAGGTAACCAGGGTGGCCCACGGGCCCCAGGAGTGAATAAAGAGTCTCTTCTTATTCAACTCCAGGCTGAGGCAGAGATCCTTCAACGCATGTTTGAAAAGTTCATCAACAGGATACTGACCTTTAAGAAGGACAACTGCAGCGAGCTGGTGCCCCTGCCCGAGTACAGTGGTATCATCTCCCTCTGCAAGCTGTACTCAGCCCTGGCCACGCCAGAGAATGGGGTAAGCGGAGGGCGCAGACCACGACAGGAAGGGCTCGTAACGTCACTGGGACAACTTCAGGGAAACGGTGTGTCTCAGAGAGTTTGAACTCCGGACTTGAGTGGAGCAGAGACTCCAAGGGGAGGCCTCCACGACCAAGGGGGCAGTGAGGGTGCATATGTGTGTGCATATGTGTGCGTGTGTGTATGTGTATGTGTGTGTGCATATGTGTGTGCGCGTGTGTGTATGTGTGTGTGCGTGTGTGTGCCTGTGTGTGCATGTGTGTGTATGTTTGTGCGTGTGTGCATGTGTGTGCATATGTGTGCGTGTGTGTATGTGTATGTGTGTGCGTGTGTGTATGTGTATGCCTGTGTGTGTATGTGTGTGCCCGTGTGTGCATGTGTGTGTGCATGTGTGTGTGTGTGTGTGTGTGTGTAGCTGAAAGGTCAGACTAGGGATTTTAAGTTGAATATAGTACACAGTGGTCTGGCTGTAATTTCCTACCCGTGTTTTGGGAGTTGAAGATTGTTCAGAATCCTTTCAAAATGCAAACATTTATAACAGGTCTTGGTATAGGTGAGGCTTTGGGATACTATTTCTGCTAGCGGGAGTTCCCAGCCTAAGCTGATGAGAGGGGTTTTAAAATTTTTCAGATTAATTGATATTTAAGCTGAGAGCATGAGCTCTAAATATGCTGTTTCCACTATTAAGTTGGTACATTTTAAATTTGAATTTTTGAGTACACAAGTAATCATTGAATCTAGTTTTCTTTATAAAAATTAGAATTTTTCTTATAAAGCTAAAGTCCTTACTGATCACCTTCCTCTTCTCAATCCTGGTCTCCCGTCCCTGTCACACAAGTAACTACTCTAGCATGTCTGTGTCATTCCAGGCCTTTTTGATAAATGCACATTTACATACAAGCCCGTAGGTGTCCATAGAAAATGTGGTCTTTAAAAAATACATCATGCTGTGTACCGAACATGCTTGTTAAATCAAAAATATGTTTTTAAGTTCTATATCGCTGCATGTAGGTTCATCTCACAGCTTTAGCTGCTCTGCACTATTCCATGGCAGAATACTACAGTTTACTCTTCCATCCCTCTGCTGGTGGATGTTAAGGTCATCTCCAATTTTTTGCAATTACAAACCAGTCACCACGAATATCCCTGGACCTATCTCCTGAGCACCCATGGGTGCTTCTCCAGGGCAGGCCTGGTATGGCCAGATGACACTGTGTCTTTATGACTTAGCAGAGAGGAAGTTCAGGACAACTGCTGAGCTACAAGAAGTTTCAGGTTTATCTTAAATCTTTCAGTAGGTTATAGATAAACACGCACAACTGTGTGGTTTTCCAAATAGAGCCAGGAAAGGAGGAAGACTCAAAACTTTTGTGTTGACCTGCCCAAACAGACCCCTCCGTCTCTTATAGATGTGGGTTACGTATTTTCCTTTCTCTCCTCCCTGACAGGTGAACCCAGCTGACAGTGAGAACTATGGCACCATGGTAGAGATGACATTTGTGTTCAGCATGATCTGGTCTGTGTGTGCCTCTGTGGATGAGGAGGGCCGCAAGAAGATCGACAGCTACCTCCGAGAGATCGAGGGCTCCTTTCCCAATAAGGTCAGGGCACTCACACCCAGCCGTTTTATTTGTCCTGTTTGCCCAGACCCCACAGGCGTCTCCAGTCCTCAGGCTCTGCTTAAGTCTCAGCCTGCCAGCCCACTCTCTTTCTCCCCGACAGTGGTCTGGGAGCTGGTCCTCTGGGCTGGGGAGGGCCAAGGGAAGGCTTTGGTAACCAGACACACATGCCCCCCCAGGACACGGTGTACGAGTACTTTGTGGACCCCAAGATGCGGAGTTGGACATCATTTGAAGATAAGCTCCCTAAGAGTTGGCGCTACCCTCCAAAGTACAAGCAGGGCCTGGATGTGGGGAGGGCTTGGGGCCACAGCTGGTGGAGAAGCGGAAGGAGAGACAGGGCCTCGGAGCAACAGTGAATGGCAGAGAGGAGAGGGTGGGTCCCAGAGAAGGGTTGACTCTTGAGGACCTAGGGACAGGACTCGGGACAGGGACCTTAAGGGAATGCCCAATTCCCAGGTCCCCCAGGAGGCAGGGTTGGTGATTATAGGGTGGTGATGCCAAGGAAGATAAACACTGGGAGGAAGAAGGAAGTGGGAGTTAGAAAGAAGTGGGTGATGGTCTTCGAGACACACACGGCTCCTGCTCCTCCCTAGTGCCCCCTTCTACAAGATCGTGGTGCCCACCATCGACACTGTTCGCTACAACTACCTGGTGAGCAGCTTGGTGGCCAACCAGAATCCTGTCCTGCTCGTGGGTCCCGTGGGGACTGGGAAGACCTCCATTGCCCAGAGTGTCCTGCAGTCCTTGCCCTCCAGCCAGTGGTCGGTGCTAATTGTCAACATGTCTGCACAGGTGTGTGGGGGATCCAGGGCCAGGCTGCCAGCTCCCTGTGCTCTCCCTGCCTTCTGCTCTCCCCTGGGATCCAGGCATCTGCTTGACACTTCTCGTATGTCTCCCCATGTCTCTTGGGGACACGAACATTCATTCTGTACCTCTTTCACCAGACCACATCCAACAACGTGCAGAGCATCATTGAGAGCAGGGTTGAGAAGCGAACCAAGGGTGTCTATGTGCCATTTGGGGGCAAAAGCATGATCACTTTTATGGATGACCTGAATATGCCAGCTAAGGACACGTTTGGGTCCCAGCCACCCCTGGAGCTGATTCGCCTCTGGATTGACTATGGCTTCTGGTACGACCGTACAAAGCAGACCATCAAGTACATTCGAGTAAGTGTCCCAAGAATTTGTTCTCCCCTGTGACAGGCTCAGTCCCCACTCCACTGGGACCCCAGACTATCATCCTCTCATCCTTATTTCCTCCCATGCAGACTGTCCTGCCTCTTCCTCAGGACCTAGACATCTGGCTCCTAAGTTATCCACTCCGATTAATATTATTAAATATTAACTCTCCTCGCTAACCTGCCCTGCACTTGTGACCAAAGGATCCTGTCCTCCAACTTCCACTGCTTTCCAGGCCTCTGATACGATACCGACATGCCAACCTTGCCCCCCACCTGGAACTGTGTAGGAGTCCAGGGTCCAAACTCCACACTGCTGTGTCTTCTCTGCCTCCTGCTATTGCAGTGACCTCCCCGGTGTCAGTTCTCAGCTCCCCGCCCACGACCTGGCATCTGTCTTCAGTCCCGGCTCTCCTCCCTCTGCCTGCTGAGCAGCTTGTTTCTCTTTCTTTAATCAGTGGCCTGATCCTGGGTGCCTGTCTATCTGGCACTCTGGGTCAAAAACTTGCCTAATGGCCAGGTGCAGTGGCTCACGCCTGTGATCCTAGCACTATGGGAGGCCAAGGCGGGCGGATTGTTTGAGCTCAGGAGTTCAAAACCAGCCTGAGCAAGAGCGAGACCCCGTGTCTACTAAAAATAGAAAGAAATTAATTGGACAATTAAAAATATATAGAACAAATTAGCCGGACATGGTGGCACATGCCTGTAGTCCTAGCTAATCGGGAGGCTGAGGCAGGAGGATCGCTTGAACCCAGGAGTTCGAGGTTGCTGTGAGCTAGGCTGACGCCACGGCACTCTAGCTCGGGCAACAGAGTGAGACTCTGTCTCAAAAAAAAAAAAAAAAAGAAACGGAAAACTCGCCTAATGATATATTCATAATTCTGAGAGAGAACACACACACATACTTGTATAGATTTTCTTGTACAATTTACAAGAAAAAAGAGAAAGTCTAGAAGACATGATCAAAATGTTAAGTTATTTTTTTACTTGCCTGTATTTTCTAATCTGGGTACATGGATTATAACTATGAAATAAAGACAAATGCATGACATGAATAATTCTAAAAATGCTTTCCCTAATCCCCTCCTGCGCTTCACCTTGCCCTGCCCGCATCACTGCATGTTTCTCCCTCTTACCTGTCCCTGTCCCTCTTCCTCTTTGTCCCTCCATTTACTGTCTCTCCCCCCGCCCGTTTTTTTTTTTTTTTTTTAGACAGTGTATCACTCTGTTGCCTGGAGTAGAGTGACGTGGCATCAGCCTAGCTCACAGCAACCTCAAACTGCTGGGCTCAAGTGATCCTACTGCCTCAGCCTCCCGAGTAGCTGGGACTACAAACATGTGCCACCATGCCCAGCTAATTTTTTCTATATAGATTTTTAGTTGTCCAAATCGTTTCTTTCTATTTGTAGTAGAGATGGGGTCTCGCTCTTGCTCAGGCTGGTCTTGAACTCCTGACCTTGAGCTATCCATCCGCCTCGGCCTCCCAGAGTGCTAGGATTACAGGCGTGAGCCACCGCGCCCGGGCCTCCTGCCCCTTTTGCATCTTCCCTCTTTTTGTGCCTCATCTCATCGCCTCTCCCCATCTGCCTCTGCCCTGTCTTGTCTTTGCTGTCTAGGACATGTTCCTGATGGCCGCCATGGGTCCCCCCGGGGGCGGACGGACTGTCATCTCCCCAAGGCTGCAGAGTCGCTTCAACATTATCAACATGACCTTCCCCACAGTGAGGGCATTGGAGGGGAGGCTGCGGGGGTCGGGGTGGGGGGTACTGTCCCAGAGTAGGAGGGGGCCGAGGCAGCCTGAGCAGAGCTGCGTACAGGCAGCTGTAAGGCATGGAGGTGGGACCATCTGTAGGAGCCTTTGCATCTCCTGAATTGGGAGAGCGACAGGCTGGGCGTGCAGCTTGCTGGCTCTGGAAGGTGAAGCCTTGTGGTCCCAAGGGACTGCAGTGGATTCTGTGGGGCCCAAACAGACTAAGGAAGGTACTTACTAATAGATCCTACAAACCTGAGCGCTGAGAGCAGCGCCAGGATTAGGGCAAAGCAGGAGAGGTGCTCACCTCCGTGCAGAATTTATCGGGAGGAGTACCAAAAAACTCAACAATCAGGAGAAATAACATTTTAATGCAATATTTTTTAAAATTAAAATTAATGCCAACAATTCATGGTAAACCAAATACCAGAAGTTTAAAGAAGTACTGCGCAGTATGCCGACCCATATTGGAGCTGAGGCAAAAGAAGTCAATAATCCTGACCCGTCTTTATTGAAAATGTATTCGCTCCCCAGGCATATTTTCCATTAGTTTTGATTTTTAAATATTGTATTAAAATATTATTTATTATTTCTCTTATTTTCGAGTTGGGTTTTTGTTTTTGTTTTCTTTTTTTTTTTTTTTTTGAGACAGAGTCTCACTCTTTTGCCTGGGGCGAGTGAGTGCCGTGGCGTCAGCCTAGCTCACAGCAACCTCAAACTCCTGGGCTCAGGCAATCCTACTGTCTCAGCCTCCCAAGTAGCTGGGACTACAGGCATGAGCCACCATGCCCGGCTAATTTTTTTTTTTTTCCTAGATATATTTTTAGCTGTCCAATTAAT
>CAUYSK010032221.1:0-11876 GCA_963575035.1 Avahi laniger
CTGTAGTCCCAGCTACTTGGGAGGCTGAGACAGTAGGATTGCCTGAGCCCAGGAGTTTGAGGTTGCTGTGAGCTAGGCTGACGCCACGGCACTCGCCCCAGGCAAGAGAGTGAGACTCTGTCACAAAAAAAAAAAAAAAAAGAGCATCCCTTTTCAGAGCTCTGGGGTTTTCTACTCCTCATGCAACCTCGGCAATTGGGATGAGCAATATATTTCAATTTTATCTTGGCAGTAGAGAAACCGACAGATATAGAATTCCTTAAGCCAGTAGTTCTTAGCCTGTAAGCCCAGGAACTCGGATGGGGAACAAAATTACATCTTTATTTTTGTTCAACTTTAAAATTTAGCATTTCCTTAAATTAGGAATATAGGCAACAAACCACAGTAGAACTAGCAGGACTTGTGACTCGTCATCAATAGAAATCACAGATATTTTCATGCCACATTACATATTGTAGATATCTCAAAATATTATTTGCACTCATCACTACTTTGAAATTATGACATGTCACTGCTAGATCTTATTATTTCACGTACCAATTAACACATATGTTACTATATTATGATTTAAAAAATATTTCAGTATGATCAATTTCCTTTGTAACCCAATGTATTTCATTTCATGCATCTAAATACATAGGCTTCACCAGACTACCACCAAAGATTAAGAAAAAAGGTTAAGAATCTTTGCTTAAAGAGAATGTTACCTTAGGGCTCTATTAACCTCTCATTCACTAAGTTGCTACAGATCATAAGTTAACATAATGTGGATGTCTTTTGAAGCCCAGCAAAGGAGTTCAACTCCTAAAGCATTGAAAGGACAGTTTATTACTAAGGATTTACATAGATTTGATAATGAAAATGGCATTATAGAAGGTATATTGATTCAATCTACATTTTCTGGATAAAATAATGTAAGCAGAACTTTTCAACTGTCATTAAATGCAAACAAGGCTTGATGCATAGGGCAGCTCATGAAAACTATTAAAGACCGTAAATAACTGATAGGCTGAGGCTGTGGCGAGCCACTTCATACCTCCCTAACTGATTAAAGTTTTTGTGAGTTCTGAAGTTAATTGTAAAAATAATAGCTAACAGTTGAGAATGCCGTTTTTCTTGCATCTTCTCAATTAGGGTGATGTACATTAAACAGAAACCCTTATACCCTCCAGCCACTGAAGATACAGAATTCATATTAGGAAAACTCAAGGTTGGAAGTTTGAGGCTTTTAGAAATATGAGGCTTATTTAATGAAATTTAAAATCTTACATCATCACCACCACTGAAAATGCAAAAGTTTGTCTGTGTAGGATATTTTGTCTTTTTTGAAGTCAGGCTACAGAAATACTTATGCCAGGAAAAACATTGCCAGTTTTTGTTGTTGTCTTTGCTACAGGTATTGAGCAGGCTGGGCTTTCGTGATCATTCCTTCTTCCCCAGAAATATTCTAAGTGGAAAGTTAGCTCCCATAAGTCACCGATACTCTTCCTATTGCTTTTTGTAAGTTTCTTCAGTTGGGGATTACTTCTGCTTTGCAGAAATTATCTTCTTGGAGCCATGAGTAATGTATAACACTGGCGAAGCCTCAGAAAACAAGATAAGCTTCTGTGCAGATGGCTGTCTGAGGCTGTGGCAGAACCCAGTGAGAACGCTGCCTGGGTGGCACGAGGCTCTGGGAGCGGTGACTCCGGCAAAGGGACAGCCTCTTGGGGCTTCCTTCTCTCGAGGAGTGTGACACGTAAAAAGGAAAAAGGAGACACAAGCCACGCACAGCTGCCAAAGAAATAGGAGAGGGAGCTCTTTAGAGAACGCAGGGCTGCGGCGGACTCGATGATCGTACGCAGGAGGAAATGGCCCAAGAAGTAAATCTGAATTCCCTGAAGGAGGTGGAGCGCGAGGCCATTCTCCAGGTCCTGTACCGAGATCGGGCGGTCCGGAACATAGAGGAGCAGAGGACACGGTAGGCCGCCCTCCAAAGGGGTGTGATTCTTGGGGTTTTAACATTTTCTACTTGAAGCCTGCCACTCCTTAGCACACTGCCGCTTGCTTGCAAATTCCTGCTCGCTTACTCCTGGGCTTCCTGCCTGAGAAGGGTCGGGGCAGAGGGCTGTGGGTGGAGGTTACCTCCGCTATCTCACTCAACTCAGAAGATGATGGGGAGAGAGGAAGGCTGCTTTTGTCATTCTTTTAAAATGGGGACTTTTTGTGATAAGTTTGTGGTCTGCCTGTCTGCTTTTCTGTTGCTTACCGTGTGGGAGCAACTCAAGGGACGCTTTCAGGCTCCTGGTACACCCCTTAATTTAGGGAGAGACCTAAGGTTAAGGATCTTGCTAACCTTATTGTTGGTGGTAGTCAAAGGCGAAAGAAAAGCACAGAAAGCAGCTAGAAGCAGCAAATCCGCTGGAACCCATTCCCGTCTTTCTTCTTTGCTCACTTTTGCTCCCCTGTCGGCTTTGAGGAAGGAGGAGCACAGTGTATGAACCTGCTTAGCCTGTTCCTGGCTAACTTGTCCATAGACAGCATTTCCTGGTCGGCTAAGCTGCACTAGCTGTTTGATGCGAGTTAACACGTAATGAAGCCGTGCTAGACTGTGTCAAAACCCACCTTTAAATACAGCCATGCTTGTTTATCATGTTTATAGAGGATGTGAGATTTAGAAAATAAGAATGTGGAATATGCTTTTTGGTTTTGCTTCTCATGGCAGAACTCTGTTTCAGAGTCTGCCAAGATAAATACACGTCTAAAACTTTAGACAACCAATGCTTGAGGAATGAGGGAGATTTTCTGGTTAACTGGAAGGTAGAAATATTCTTTTTTCATCCTCCTTGTTATTTCAAAGCTCTCTAAGTGTATTTGTAAACTTTCTTCCATTAAAAACTATAATACACTGAGATAAAATGGAATTTTCTTTTATGATTAGAGAACTTTCAGGGATTTGGAAAGATCATTTTGAATATTAACAAAGTAACAAGGATACTGTGATAAGGAAGTTTCTGTGCAAAAGGTACTAATTCTAGGGAAAATCATGAAAGTTGGATTTTAAAGTACATTTCTGATGTAATCTTGCTTCTTGGGATTGGCTCAACTTTTCTAAAAGAAGGCAAAAGACATTTCATGAAAAAGTGTTCTGGTTAATGACACCTTTTTGGGGTCCAGTACAATGTCGCTTTACACCGTGGCTGTTGCCTAGAGGAATGAGGGGCGGAAGTGGGCTGACCACCCATTGAAAACCAGCAGCAAAAGCACAGCACCAGTCAGATGATTGTATTGGGTAACTCACACTAATCCCGGGTGTTTGCTGTGTGTTTCTAGATCTTTCCGTGCCTTGCATATTAGAATCGATGCCCTTTTCTGTGTCTTTTCCTCTTCTCTCCCTACTGTAAGGAGGCCGTTATAATAGTAAGCATGGAAGGATGAATCTAGTCGCTAACTCCTCTGCGCCAGGAACGTTATTTACGCTTTGCCATTTATTCCCCATAGCAACCCTGGGAGGGAAGGTTGCATCGTCTCTGTCTCAGCTGAGAAAACCTCTGAGCCTCCGCTCTATGAGGGTGGGTGGGAGCCCCAGCTCACACAGCCATGTCAGAACCCAGGGATGGTGGGGGCCAAAGCCCCTTCCCTGGCCATGGGCCATTCTGCCCAGGCTCTTGCCCTGTAGCCTGGCATCTGGAGTTCCATTCTGTTGTATCTTGTTTAACTCTGTGGGCGCAGGAAGCTGAAAACGCAGCTGCAGCACCTCCGGTGGAAAGGGGCAAAGAGCGCCAGCCAGGAGTCCAAGGAGAAGTCCTGTGCCCGCTGCCAGCGCGTGCTGGGGCTGCTGCTGCACCGGGGGGCCGTGTGCCGGGGCTGCAGCCACCGCGTGTGCCCCGGGTGCCGGGTGTTCCTGAGGGGGACGCACGTCTGGAAGTGCACCGTGTGCTTCGAGGACAGGTGAGCATTGCCAGGGGGTCTCAGAGATGGTCCAAACAAACCGTTCATAACGGGAGCAGTCGGTCTTCAAATCCAATCAATAAATGTTTACAGCGTGCCTGACAGGGAGCTCCCTTTCTAGACTTGGAAGTTATTTCTATTCAAAAATAAATTTTATTATATAAAATTTTTTTTTTTTAATTTACAAAAGTTTGTAATGGCTAAGGGTGAGCTAACCCAGGAGTTCAGATTCATTTGGACTTTTTGACTAAGGACCTTAGTTTTCTTAGAACTTACCTTCTTCAGTGAAAGTGGAGTAAATTATATTGGGGAATATTAGAGTGATCCTGTCGAAGGAGGCAAGCTGACCCATATTTGATGGAGATGCTTCCTGTTGGTGATAGACTGCACCTACATTTATTGTCATCTTCTGGTATTGTGAGGCTTTCAAAAAAAATCTTGACAAGGAATTGGTATTTGTGAACTTCCCATTTTGAAAATGATAAAGAACATATTTGGCCGGTCTCCCATTGTTCAAAGCAAGAATGGGCCGTCCACGAACTCCTTGAAAATGCAAGGTGGGTGTCTGCGATTGTTGGGGGGAAGAGGATAAAGACATTGCAGAACTTACGGGAAGGGAGGAATGTTAGGCTAGTGTGAGTCTAGGGGAGTCATCAGACTCCGAGATTTGAAAATAGCTTCTAGATATCGCTGCCAGTGTGTAAGTGCCAGGGACCAGGATGGGGAGAGGCGCTTGTACGGCGTGGGTGTGGCTGCCGGGTTTTCTCTGCCTGCATCCGGGGTTGTCTTTACTGCACACTCTGACATGATCTACTCAAATTTCCTGCTGCTTTGCAGAGCTTCGTGTATTTCAGTCATTCAGCCAAAGGCAGGTGAAGTGGTTCCACCTGATTTCTTTGCTCTCGAACAGCTTGCCAAGTCACACTGGCTTAGGTCACTTGCCCTCCTCGTCTCACGTTTCTTTGGTTTGCTGAGGCCAGTGTCCTTTAGGCTTTTCCTAGCTTGAGAACAAAAAGAATTACCGTGAGCTGCCCTGGCCACACCTGTGTCTGTGCAGGCCTGGGCTCTCGAGAGTTCAGACAATTCCAGAGCATCTCTAGAAAGGTCTTCCGACTTCTTCCCCATTTCAGTCAACCGTATGATCTGAAGCCCAGTGATAAACATCACCAGGTAAGGTGTTCAATTCCTCAGCACTTTTTCTTCCAAGAGTTAACTATAAACTAAAAATCAAAGCGGGAAGACGGGGGCCAAGCCATCTCCCAGGAAGCTGCCGGTGTCGAAATCTCCGCCCTCACCGGCATCGTGTCCCCGACATCGTAACTTTACCCTCTAAGTACCTGAAGTGTGATTTCTGAAACCCCAGCTTATTGTGAAATAAAGATGTTTTTCAGAATACCTAGGGCGATTGCATGACTGCGAAGGAGTTGGCACAGGAAGTCGCGTGGGGAGAGGGCTGAGTAATCTGTGGTGACACCGGCTTTGTCCCTGTCCTCGCAGCCCTCTGCCCTCTTGCCAGCTTCGTCCACTCCGGTCCTGGAACAGGACAGGAACCAGGACGGGGCCTGGTAGAACTTTAGAGCCTTTGACATTCATGCCTGTCTCACATATTGGGACCTGGAAAAGGTTTTTGACTCGACGGTCCCCTGCACCTGCCTCTCCCTCAGTTCGTTCCTCAGGACGAAGTGGACCAGCTGTGGGAACGGAAGGAGGGAAATGGGTTTTTATAATCAAGAGGGGAAAAGATCTAGAGCAGCAATGAAAAAAACCAAAAAATGAACTTGCAGATTGCTGCAGAGCAAAAGGCCTGTCAGATGGGCTGGTCCCCCGTGCTGAGGTCCCAGGAGACGGTTAAGATGCGCCGTCTTCAGGGAGAGTTTTCCCTTCTATAACTACTGAGTGTGGGGCTGCGAAGGCCCCTGGGGCTCAGAGGAGGGAGAGACGGGAAGGCTGAGTGGCTGCAGCGACTTCCAGGGCACCCGTGGTTGGAATATTCCTTTAACATTTTATCTAAAGCTTTAAACAGCCTTCTGGGGTAGCTACTACTCGCATCCTCACAAAACACTGAGAAAGCGGAGGCTTGGAGACAGGAGATGGTTAGCGCAGGGCTGTGTCAGTAAGGGCAGAGTGAGGCCTGCACCCCATGCCCCCCAATCTCCCCCTCCCCTGTTTGCTGGGAGCCTGCCCCAGAGGCAGCAGGAATTGGAGTGTGAGCCCGAGCTCTTTGCAGAAGAAAGCCAGGCCAGGCGCCTGCTGTGCACCTGCGGGGTCCGCTCAGGAGGGCGGCAGCTGAGGGTGAAAGGGCCGGGCAAGGGCCGCGGGGAGTGAGGCCCGCAAGGCAGCCGGGCCTTAGTGATGCAGAATGGGGCACAGCTGGAAAGGGAGGGAGGGAGGAGGGAAAAATGACTCCGCACTGGCCAAACGGAGAGCTGTGCGGCTGAGCTGGATCACAGGGGAGCAGGAAACCAAAGAAATGGAGTAGAAGAGAAGCAACAGAAAGCACTCGGCAAGCAAAGGTAGGCGGGGAGGACTTAGAAGAACCAAGTCGGTGAAAGTTGCTTTGAGTAATGAGGAGGGGCTGGGGGAAGAGGGAGAGGAGAGAGTCAGAAGCATAAGCTTATCCTTGGTTTTGGTCGATGTTTCTCCTCTTGGAATTTATCGGCAATTTCTTTGGTGAAATGGCAGCCGGGAACAACTATGTTGCGATATTAAGGAGGAGACTAAGCTTTGTATTTGCTTGTTGGTTTTAGCTTCATTTTAAAAAGTAAGATTAAACTTAGTGATTTAAGTTTGCATTGATATTTTCCCTTAAAAATAATATACTGTGCAGTAATGTTAAATTCCACATATCTAAAAGAAATCTTCTCTAAGATTACTGAGGAATTGCTCTTGCTCAGGACTTTTCCCCTTTGAATTTGTGCTCTTCTTTCTCGTGCTTTGTAATTGGCCGTGACCGTAGGGGATCATTTGCTCCCCAGCCGCAGCTCTCCTGGGTACACTGCCTCTGTATCATTAGGAACCTTTTGCTGGCACGGAGGTGCTATGGTGCCGGGTAGGTTCAAAACTCTTTGTAGAGAGACTTCTAGAAGTTTGTGAGTATTTTAACAAGAATTAATGTGCAACAGAGCTTTTATGCAACAATTACAATAGAGATTTTAGACCAAAGGTTTCAAACTTCAGCAGGTGGGACTGTTGATCTTGGGATGCTTTATTGGATTACCCAGATATCGCTCATAGGCCACACCTGATGGCAATAAAGAACAGCTTAAGTGTGTTCAGTTGAAAGTTGATCTAGACCTTGGAATTTTATCGGTTCTCAGTTCAGGTCTTGAATTACTGTTGCACAGCAGTAGTGGTAAAAGCAAGATTTTGGAATTTATTAACAGGGAGGTGAGCCGGGTACAGTGGCGAGTGCCTGTAGTCCCAACCACTCAGGAAGTGGGAGGATTGCTTGAACCCAGGAGTTTGAGGCCAGCTTGGGCAACACAGTGAGATCCTGTCTCTAAAAATAAAGGGGGGGAAAGGTGTTTTGGTTCAAATACATTTCAGATTATGGTTTAGATGTGGTTACAGGATGATGCATTATATTTTTTGCATTGTGTGAAATAATTTTTATCAAAATCAAGTGACATGTAAAGAAGTTCTATAACAATTATGCTTCCTGCTTACAGTAAAACTTTCCAGAGTTTAGAAAATATAATCTTTCATATTTCAGACCAGTACTCCTAGTATTTTATTCCACATTTTGATAAAATATCAAATCACCACTTTATATCAACAAAGGCAAATAACCAATATGTGAGAATGGAATAATTCACACTCACTTTTGTAAATACACCTACAACTAAGTAAAAGTCTACAAAAGATTGAAAAAAATAAATGCCAGGTTTGGTATAGGAGTGTTGGCAAGAAAAGATTTTATCCTGGTTCCAAGACGAAAATGACATTTATCTACTGCCTAGCTTCCGTTTCAAAACTTGATTTTTTTTCTAAATCTGACTTTTAACATTGCTGACAGAAACCATGTTCGTGTGTTTCATATGAAAAAGTGTATATAGACAAGTTAAATATGTTGAGTAAAATATTTCACAGTTGTATGTTTACACTTTTTTTAGCGGTTAGCCACTAAAACTAATTTCACATGGGAAAAGCCTTTGGTTTTTGATAAACAGTTTTTCTTTCTCTGTCCTGAATCAGAAATAGCATATTTTAGTTCTCACGATATAGCTTGGCTGTTTCATATAGTATATGTACACCGTTTTCTGTAGGAATAGGATAGATGAAAATTATGTAGAGAATCGTGATCGTACCCAGTGAGAGGAATGATTATTAATATTCTTTGAAGCCTTGGGTTGCCAAAACACATAGTAAAGAATGGAAATGTATGGAATACTTTTTGAAAAAGGTTATTTTGTGCCTGCTAAAGGGAGTGCTTTCACAGTCGTGTGTCATTCTTCTTGTTGAAATTTAAATTTATTCTGTCATGCCAAGTCCTGTCTTTAAAACCTTTTTGAGATTTAGTAAGCTTTCTCTTTTATTTTTTATTTATTTATTTATTTTTTTGAGACAGAGTCTCACTCCGCTGCCCTGGCTAAAGTGCCGTGGTGTCAGCCTAGCTCACAGCAACCTCAAACTCCTGGGCTCAAGCAATCCTGCTGCCTCTGCCTCTCAAGTAGCTGGGACTACAGGCATGCGCCACCATGCCCGGCTAATTTTTTTCTGTATATGTATTTTTAGTTGTCCAGATAATTTCTTTCTATTTTTAGTAGAGACAGGGTCTCGCTCTTGCTCAGGCTGGTCTCGAACTCCTGACCTTGAGTGATCCACCCACCTCGGCCTCCCAGAGAGTGCTAGGATTACAGGCATGAGCCACCGCGCCCAGACAGCTTTCTCTTTTATTAAGGCTTTTGTTCAGACTCTAAGTTGTCACTTCACTCAGTTCAGCTGAAAGCCTGAAAGCGCGGCTCTCAGGAAGGTCGCTCAGGGCGCAATTTTCCTGGGCTGGCTGTTCCATGGTAGCCACGTGCTGCCCTGGCCAGCACTCGGGCCACAGTGCAGGCTACAGTCGAGGGTACAGGCAGAGGGGGAGGGATCTCAGACAGGCTGGCCATTCCTTGAAAACTTTGAGAAGTCGTGTTTTCATAGCAATTTCCACAATAACATCCCCAGTCCATGGGTCAGACCAGAGCACATCCCAAAGTCAAATAGAAATCGTGTGTGATTTAAGGATTTTAGATGCTTCAGCCCTTGTACTGTTTCATTAATGCAGATATTTGAGAATCAACATTAATGAGCCCTTCTCCTTGTTGAAAGAAGCCCCTGGGTTTCTGCCCAGTGTTAAGTAAGACGTTGGCCTGCTCTCTTCCTCTGAAATCCCTTCTAGCTCTGGGGTTGCTCTGGTGATGATGAATTAGATTTTGGGGGTATCTTTCTCAGATTCAAATTTATGCTTAATGGTTTTTAGAAATTAACAAAAATCCTCCTTTAAAAGCGAAACTATTAAGTCTGCCTAATTCTGCTGTGCACTCTGCTACCCACGTGAACAGTGCTTTTGTGACTACGGTAATGAAGTCAATTGATAAGAAACCAGTTATTCCTTCTCCCTTTCAAAATTATAAAAATTGTTAACAAGGGACTGAAAATGTTACCTTGAACAGAGTTCCCAAAAGCCTGTTTAGTTTTTGCCCTGTCTGCAATGATTACTTTGTGTTTAATTTCAAAGGAGTTCTCAGACTCCACAGTAAGGGTGGTAAATTTATGTTATGCTTGGGAAAAGGATAACAGAATGCATATGACCTACTGGGTAACATACAATCTTGTGTGGTAAAGGCAGCTGAGTTAATTTTAAGTTCTGTCTAGCAAGCGCAAGTATTTAGAATTTGAATCTTATAAATGCCGACAGATCCTAAGAGCTAGTGTATTGCAAAACCTTCTGCAGCCTATGTTATTATAATGAAAAATTAACGTTTTTAACAACAGACTGTAACACTCAAACTGTACTTCAGATATTCAAACAGTATACCAGTGTTCGTAGCAGCATTATTCACAATAGGCAAAAGGTGGAAACAAGCCATTGTCCATCAACAGAAGAATGGATAACAAAGTGGGGGCCATCCATGCCGTGGAATATTATTCAGACATACAGAATGGAATTCTGAGACATGCTGCTACAAGGATGAACCTGGAAGATATCATGCTAATTGAAATAAGGCAGTCACAGAAAGACAAATAGTATATGATTCCACTTGGCTGAGGACCTAGAATAGGTAAATTCATGGACACGGAAAACAGAATGGTGGTTACCAGGGCCAGGGGGAGGAAGAAATGGGACGTTATGTTTAATGGGTGTGGAGTTTCAGTTTGGGAAGATGAACAAAAAGTTCTGAAGATGGATAGTGGTGACGCTTGCATAACAGTGTGAATGTACCTAATGCCACTGAACTGTACAATTTTAAATGGTTAAAATGGTAAATTTTGTTACATCTATTTTACCACAAAAAGAAAAAACCTGAAAAATATCCGAATAAGGCCATTGTAGTAAGTTCTTCATTTTACTTTTTAGCAAGGTTAGCTCACGCTTCTCTCATGAGAGTTTGTTCTTCTACATTAATTAACGATACATGGAGGATGGAAACTGGAACTATATCGTACCTTTACACCGGTCTCTGGAGGCTGTGCTCACATGTAATTTAGTTCAGTTAATACGACAACTGGGGATTAAGTTATAAGTAACGTGCAAAACTGCATATTTGGTGATTTTTATGATGTAAGCGAATTGGCTAATTCTCATATCACCGATACTATTAATCACGCAGATGCAATTAAAAATCATTCAGCATTTCCCTTTAGACCCGGATTTGAAGAACTCATCTCCGTGTGGTGGTGAGGACTTATTTTTTCACTTTGTTAAAATATATATTGACAAGGCTGCAGAAAATATGCTGCTGGAGGATTTTTAAATATATATTAAAGTCCGTGATTCTTGTACAGTCAAAAATAAGATTTCCAAGATTTTTAGTTCCAGAGACTGGGGTGTGGTTCTGGGAAGAAAATGAATTCTATTTTGAACTTGGGAGGGTCGCGGTGACCGTAGGACAGCAGGGCTCACTCCGAGCTATTCGGAGAACAGGAGAAGGTGCTGGCGGGTGGGTGGGAGGCGGGCGCGGGATCCGGCGTGGAGGGTTGGTGGCCAGAGCCGCGGGAGGTGCGGGCCGACGGGGGCGGTGAGGCCACGCGGGGAAAGGCGGTCTCGGGCGTGTTTGGAGCTGGGGCTGGGCCGGGAGCAGCGTGGGAAAGTCGGAGATTAAGGAGACCTCGCTCTGTAACTCCTTCAATTGCAGACCCTGAGAGATGCCAGAAATCTTCTTACCTGGTGAATTAATAGAGAAAAGCAGCCGGGTTTGGCAGGAAGATGCCTGGAAACTTTTTAAAAGACAGTGGAAGAGAATAGAAACCATAATCTATGCATGTAGTTAAACACGAAAGGCAGGGCAGGAATTACGTGGCACCGGTGTTTGTAAGACGGGGGAGAGCGGGCCGTCTTTGAAGAAAAGGTGTTGTCAGGTAGATGTTGAGAGTTCATAAACGTGTGTAGGCTGTAGAAAATCTGTCACTGGAGTGAGGTTCTGGAGATCATGATTGAACGTGAGCAAATGCATGTGACCCTTCAGACAGTTTAATATCCAGGTATGATTCTTGGTTTCATCCCAGTGTTCACACCAAGAATGTTTTAGAAATAATTTATTCACTTAGCCAATCATTTTGAAACCTCCAAATTCTCATAATTATTACTTTTTTTTTTTTGAGACAGAGTCTCACTCCCTTGCCTGGGGCGAGTGCCGTGGCGTCAGCCTAGCTCACAGCAACCTCAAACTCCTGGACTCAAGCAATCCTACTGCCTCAGCCTCCCGAGTAGCTGGGACTACAGGCATGCGCCACCATGCCCGGCT